>PVJC01006278.1:0-55347 GCA_004026665.1 Murina feae | reverse complement strand
AATGATGTATAATGTTCTGTGTTTTTTCCAGATTGGCCCTGGGAAGCTAGAGGGAGTAATTGAACCTCTCTGATGAGTGTGCTTCTTCCTGTGAATATCAGGGGTGGGGGTGGGGTAATTGGTCTTCAAATACTCATGATTTATAGTTTAGTGGAAAACTGCAAAACTCCCCATGCAAATTGAACAGCAAGTCAGTTCATTATACTGTAGTTATTGATATTGCAATCTGCTCCCAATGAACGCAATTACAAATCCACTTAGGAAGGAGTGTGATGGGGGATTTCTTTCATTTACCCTTCAGGTGCCTGAATGATGAGTTGTAAATGAGACCTGCCCCCTTTCCACTATCTTTAGGTCCTGTTCATATCTCTACCTCTGGCACCTGTCGCAGTGCTTGGCACACTGAGAATTGCTAATTAATTGTAAATGCTCTTGTGATGTGTCTCTGGTGTGCTTTTGCCCACTCAACAAAAGGCTGGTAATAAAGTTACCCTTATGGGTGTAACCACTCTGCATGCCCCAACCCCGGCATTCTGTTTTCAACTAGTGCCAGTCTAGACATGCAGCCTTCATATCTCTTTATGTTGACAATGAATGACCCATTCACACCAATGCGCTAGTGTGTATAACCTGCTTTATCTGTGAAATTTTCTGTTTTCTCAGTTTCCTAAAAGCCCAAAACTGAGGAGAGCAGATAAGCTCCCCAGTGAAAAAAAGCTGGCAGACATTCCCTTTACGACTTCCTAAAATAATCTGTTGATCCTGTCACTCTCACCACTTACCCCCTCACACTCTCCAATGATCTTGCATAAAGTGAAGAAGTGACTTTTGAAGGGAGTTCCCCCAATAGTTTAGTTTAGGGGAATTTAGAATTCGTGGGGGAGTGCTGTGGCATTCTCATCTCCAGGTTTCAAGAAAACTGTCATAGAAGTTCGAGGCGGGTGCTTCAGGAAAGCAAAGCTGGCATTTCACTCCCTGGCAGGAAGCTGGCCGAGTGGAGAATTATGGCAAGCATCCCAGCTCTGCCACAAGGTGGCAGGAGAGAGCTCTTGAAGGGCTTGCCTCCTCCATGCTGGAGTTGAGGAGGCTTTCCAAATGAATATGGAGAGTGGAGCTTAATTACAACCTGGAGAATTCTAGAGATAGGAGGGTGAATGCCAAAGCCTGCAATGGCTGGTAGGAGGAAAAAGAGGAGAGAGACAACATGTAGCCTAAATTTGCCTTGACACAGAAGGTGGTGAGGCTTAATCTGTTGTCTTAGCTTGGGCTGCTTTGCCATAGACTGGGTAGTCTAAGCAACAGAAATACATTTCCCGTAGTTCTGGAGGCTAAGACTAGGGTGCCACCATGGTCAGGTTCTGGTGAGGTCTTTCTTTCAGGCTTGCAAATGGCCATCTTCTTGCTGTGCCCTCCCATGGCAGAGACTAGAGAGAGGAAGCAAGCGCTCTCCTGTTTTTTCCTTATAATTCCATCATTCAGGCTACAGCTTCTTGACCTAACCACCTCCCATAGGCCCCATCTACAAATACCATCACATTGAAGATTAGGGTTTCAACATATGAATTTTTCTGAAACACAAACATTCATTCCAATACAGCCATTCAAAGGAACCTTCTCAAGAGGGTAGCATACATGGCGAGAGGGACTCAAGTGGAGGAGTCCCCATGGAGGGCAGGAGCTCAGACATGGTTCAGAGAACAGATTACTTCCTCCAAGAACTGAGCATAGTGTGGGTCCCATGCCTCTGAAGAACCGACACATATGTGTCCCACAAAAGCCAGCTTTTGAATGAAGGCAACACAGAAGTGGCTACTTGGTATCGGTCAAGGAAGAAACATACCAGTGGCCCTTTCTCTAATCTGTCTTTTCCTTGCTTTGACCCTAAATGAGCGAGAAGAGGTGAAATAAGGTAGAGGAAATGTCATATTCAATTCCTACTGCAAGTCCTCAAGCCAAGGTTAGGCCTGACTGGGGAAGGTGTGGCCAGTAGAGGCAGGTATTGGGGGAAAAGGGGAGGGAAGAAGCTTGGAATTAAATATAAGGTTTAAGTTTTGTTTTGTTGGATGAGACTTTATAGTATCTGAAAATGAGTCTTTGTAATTGTAAGGAGATTGTTCATGAAACCAAAGAGATTGGAAGGTCACAGGATCTGCCTGGAATGTCATCAAAGGTAGAGAAAGGTAGATTTATCAGAACACGCTGGAAGTAGTGAACGGAAAAGAAAAATGTTTCTGTTTCTCTCATTGCTGAGTTCTGATTATTCATTAAACTGCTTACACGTGTCATGCGGACATTCATAGGTGAGATGGAGGACAGGACTTACACTGCACAAAGCAGACTGCTTCTCCAAGCATCTTCTAGGTGTGCTTTTCCTTTCCAAATCGCCCCCAACTCGGCAGAGGTAGTGGTCCGGCTCTCGCTCGTGGCCCTCACTCTCTATTCTCTGGCTGCAAACTTGCATACCCCTTCCTGAAGCCACTTTAATGATTCCCCCTGTGAAGGGCTGCCGTCGAGGTTGATATGCATGGAAGGCAGAAGACATTCCTGCACACTTACCCTGGGCTTCCTTTTTCCAAGAAAAAATACTGTAGTTAGGTTCACAGGTTGATCTCAACCTACTAGAACACACTTTCATTTAGTTTAAATTAAGCAGGTATTGTGCTCAGAAAGGAAATCATAGACAATTTCTTAAGGGAATCCTGGATTCTCATTGAAAAGTTCAGTGGGGTATCTTGGTTTTAGACATGAAAGGCTCACAGTGACATTTGGTATATGCTTTTTATACCCTCTTTCCAACCTTCTAGCAAATCTCCTATTTTGGGACATTGTCTCCACCTAATTGAAAATTGCTCAGCTCTAACATTATTTTCCAGATGGTTTTATAACATGATTTTGAGTTCTCATTTGCTTTTAGTAGATGAGATCATTTGGAAGAGAAAAAAATTTTAAAAAGCAGTATTAATGGGCCAAAAGGACAGCGATGGGCCTTTCTGTGGAAATCACAACAGGATCATACATGATGAGATGGAGTTAAAAGAAGCCTTTGATATGATCTCTCCATGATAGGGCTGTGGTACAGGATAAGTAGCAGTCTTTCTGACAGCCTTTGACAATCTCTGCTCCTGCCATGTGCCCACGTGTTCTACCTTTGAAGGTAGGGATTTTCATCCACTAGTGGTCCCATTGACTATATCTCCAAAAATTATTTTCAATCAATTCTCTTCTCTTGATCTCCATTGCCAATACTTTAGTCTGGACATCATAATGATAAAAACTGAGGTCTCTGTGTGCCCTCTAGAGAAGCCAATTCTTGGAGTGGTTTATTAAGACATTACTTTTAGAAGGGCCTTAATTCTTCATGTTCAGAGCTCAGTAATATATGAGTCATTTTTGTCCAACCTCATCTCAACCACTATGGAACTTAAAGGTTTGGGTCCACATGGAAAGGGCACTGGCTGGGTGAATAATTCTATGAAACTAAAATACACTGATTAATCATTGATTTGAATCTCAATACGCCACATGGCAGTTGAGTGATATTGTGCAAGATTTTAAGTTCTCTAATCTACAATTCCCTTTTCTGTAAAATGAGGATACTGACAGTACTTTCTTCTTAGGGTTGTTATACGAATTAAATAAAATAATGTAAGTTTTTTATCTTAGTTTCTGGCAAACAACTTGGAAAATGTTAGCTATTATAATGATCAGAAATAATAATGGAGGAGGGAGAATTTATCACATTTAGTTTCTTAGCTCAAAAGCTGGTACAATGTCTCTGTATCCTTGGTATAATTATAGATAATAAAACTGTTTGGGATAGTATATAACCTTAACTTGGAAGACTTCAGTGAATTATTTTGTAGTATAATAACAATTGAACATAAGAACAGGTCAAATTTTAATTTTCTAAGCATGATTCCAATACTAGCATGAATTACTGATTAAGTATAACTTTTCTAAGGGTAGAATATTACAGGAATTTATTAAACATAAACATAAACAAGCACCCATTAGGAAATAGTCATTTTATAGATCTAGGATGTGCATTTTTCTCCAGACATTTCAACTCACAATGGAATGTCTCCCTCCCACGTTCTATGGTTAAAACTAAGCTCCTGCATCTGTTTTGGCATAAGTAGAATCCCATGCCTTATTCTTGCTATTTTGGATTGTGAGTCATATCTTCTTGTTCCTTAAAATTAGGGTTCTCAGGGTTAGATTTCCTGCAAACTTTGCTTATTTGGGCTGAGTGGTCATCTTCTTTCAGTTCCTGTGAAGAAACATGTATTATTAGCCTGAAAAGTATAAATCCTCCAGATGTGCAATCTCATCTAGAGAAATTCCAGCAATGATGAGAAGTCTGGGCTCTGGGATGGAGAGGAAAGGGCAAGGTCTCTGGAGTCAGCCAGATCTGGTTTCTGACCTTGTTCAGACTATGTGGTCATGGGCAAGTCCCTTCCCTTCTCTGCATCTATTTCTTCACTTGACAAATGGGAAGACACTACATAACTATATACATGTGAAGTCTTCAAAAGACTCTCCAGTTTGTAATGCAAGTTCAGCATATGTTGTCTCTAATTCTTAGGATTATAATTACCCCCCCCCATTTTTGTGACCTGATAAGGCCATTGAGAGAACATTGTGCTACAATAACGCATGCAAAACAACTAGCACATACTACCCTGTTTCCCCGAAAATAAGACAGTGTCTTATATTAATTTTTGCTTCCAAAGATGCGCTAGGTCTTATTTTCAGGGGATGTCTTATTTTTCCATGAGGAAGTATATGGTACACATTTATTGTTGAACAAAAAAAAAAAAAGGAAATTTATTACCTGTGTGTCTACACAATGTGCCCGACTCTTGCCCCGCGTGACTCACTGTCTAATTGTGAGTCAGCCAGACTCCATCAGGGCAGAGTGAGCAGCAGGCCGCATCTTGTCCTGGCGGCGGTGCAGGTTCTCCGATTAAAAGAGACCTCGCACTTCCTGTCTGCTCCGGCTGTGCTGCAGCCAACAGTGAGCTGCGCAGTGGCGCCCGTCGCTACAGCCCAGAGTCCAGAGTTACGGCAGCTTCGGGGGGGCTTATTATCGGGGAGGCCTTATGTTGGGGGGCTTATTATTGGGGAGGCCTTATGTTTGGGGGAGGCCTTATTATCGAAGAGGTCTTATTTTCAGGGGATGGCTTATCTTTCAGCAAGAGGCAAAACTGTAAGTAGGTCTTATTTTCGGGGGATGTCTTACTTTCAGGGAAACAGGGTAGCACCCATGGAAAGTCTATTGGTTTTTCACATCTTCCCTCACTTTGCAGCTGGCCACAGTTTTCATGGATCAGTGGGCAGGACAGGCAGTGGAGGCAGCAAGGTTAGATGTTTGATATATCTGTGTGAAAAGAATGGTGTCCCCAAGAAAAGCAAAGGTGCTAAAGTACCAACTTCAGGCTGAATTCGCCAATAGGCACAGAAAGTAGTGTCTAGGGTACCGGACACATTTAGGGGCCCACAAAACCATTTAATTTCTTTTGAAGTAAGAACAAAAATTGGCCCTGACCGGTTTGGCTCAGTGGATAGAGCGTCGGCCTGCAGACTGAAGGGTCCCGGGTTCGATTCCAGTCAAGAGCATGTACCTTGGTTGCGGGCACATCCTCAGTAGGGAGTGTGCAGGAGGCAGCTGATCGATGCTTCTCTCTCATCGATGTTTCTAACCCTCTATCCCTCTCCCTTCCTCTCTGTAAAAAATCAATAAAATATATTAAAAAAAAATAAAAAATAAAAATAAAAAAAAAATCTATTTAAGAACAAAAATTGGTTATAATTATAATCTTAACTAATAAAAGCACAATATTGAAATTAACCGTTTCTCTGGGACGGGGTAAGCCACACCCACCAGCCAATCAGAGCGGCTGTATGCAAATTAGCCTATCTGTTGGCTTCCTGCAGGCCACATGGGAGG
This sequence comes from Murina feae, assembly GCA_004026665.1. Classification (NCBI taxonomy): domain Eukaryota; kingdom Metazoa; phylum Chordata; class Mammalia; order Chiroptera; family Vespertilionidae; genus Murina; species Murina feae. The sequence continues at coordinate 49,397 of PVJC01006278.1, read as the reverse complement.
GGTGGGGTGGGGGGCTGGAGGAGCGAGCTGCCCGCCGCCCCACATCTCTGCCGCCTGTGAGTGCCCCCCCAATCGATTTCAGGTGGCAGGGCAGCCAGGGCCTGGGGGAGCAAGCCAGCCCAGACCTCCAGGCTGCCCTGTGGCCTGGAAGTAGATCCGTAGATCCGTGCCTCCCCCCGCCCCTGCGATGGATTCCAGGTGGCTGGGCAGCCTTGGGGGCGGAGGATCCGAGCCAGCTCCGTCTCTGAGGCTGAGGCCTGGAAATCGGTGCAATTGGGGCACACAGCACACAGGGAGGTGTGCCCTCCCTGTGTGCTGTGTGCCCCAATGGATTCCAGGGTCCCAAACTGTGAGAGAGCACAGGCTGGGATTAAGTAACCCCCACCCCCTGCTGAGTGCACAAATTTTTGTGCACCGGGCCCCTAGTAAATCTATAATAATGAATCCATTCTGGATCATATTAATCTTTATACTCATACTGCCATAAGGTTTAATTTTTAATATTATTTAAAGGTAGCCCCACAGGCAAAAGTGCCCAGGCCCACTGAAGTCATAATGCAGCCCTGAGCAGCTTTGCTGACTATAACCTAGGCTTGCCTCTGACATACATTTGCGGTGAATTAGGTCACCCTCGTTCTTCTCTCAGCCTCTGGCTCTCCTACACTTCCTGAGTTGACCTGGTAGGAGGCAACCGTAGCCTCTGATATTGAGGGGACTGTGGTCCAGAAAGTCTTATCAGAGGCTCCTGACGAGGCCAAAGGTAAACTTATTTTTCCACAGATATTTATTTATTTACAAGGTATCCCCCAAAATGCATACGCAATGTCTGTTTTGAAAAATGAAATGTATTTTAATGAACACTGTCTTTCTAATTATTTAAATTGCATTTACATTTTTGGGGGACACCCCGTATATTGGTTTGAGCATATCTATTTGGACTCAGCCAAACTGCCAACACAGCACAGTATCTGGAAATAAGAAGTGCGTAGTGAAGTAATTAGCAGCTACCATAAATGACGGAATGGATGCAGTAGCTGGGAAAATAAAAGGGGGCTCTGAGGAAGGATTCCTTCCCTCCCCGGCCACTCAGAGGAGCAAAGAAAGCTTATAAGAAAGCCTTGGACTTGAAGACTCCTTTCCCCAAAACGCAGCCTTTGTTCTAAGTAGAGGACTGATTTGCTCTAGATATTGCAAAGCATCAAACTGGAGAACTTATCAACTTCACAAGAATCTCAACATTTTAAAGGAGGTGAAGTTTCTCTGAAACCCTCGATATGTAGGGGGTGGTGGTGGGGGTTGCAGGCAGCAATGAAAACAAGGACTTTGCATCCCCAGGTTTTTCTTTTGGAAACCACTTGCAACCAACACACAACAAGGCCCCAGTTTGCAGGAGGTGGAACTGAAAGCATGCATGTCCCCATGCCACTCTATTAGAACAAATGTTCTATTTAATCAGAAACTGCAGGTAGAGTTTATCATATTAAGCCATCAGTCCATTCATAGAATCCTCTCCAGTTCTTTGGGAGCTCCAGATGCTGTGATGTAAATGTGAATGAAACTCCATTGCTGCCTGCTTTGCCGACACCTTTCTTCATTGCCATTTACTTGTTCCTTCCACCTCTCCCTGCCCCAATAAGATTGTAATCTCCATGAGAGCAGGGACTTTGCTCCTTTGTTTACTGCCCAGAACTTGGTGCTCAGAATGACGTTACTAGATAAATATTTGTTGCATGATTTTGCTGAATGAATGAGATTATTTTACAGTAATTCTTAATCCTGAGCAAACTGCTAAGATAAAAAGTCCATAAGATCCATTCAAACCAGTTATTATGATTTCCCAAGAATTTCGGTTTTTGAAAGCATTTAAAAAAACATGGTAAAATGAACATGGAAACACTAACTCTTTTCTTTGATAAAAACTTGATATCTATATAATAAAAACCCAGTTGTCGAAATGCCCTAACGACCAAAGACGGGTCACCAGGAGGCTCAGTGCGTGCTGAGGTGCGCACAGGTGGGTGGGGCTGCGTGCAAGGCCAGGCATGTACAGGTGGGTGGGGACTTGACTCTGGGTCCCGCGGTGTGCCAGGACTCGGGGATCCTGGGTCTCACGTGATTTCCAGCGGGTCTGGGTCTCGCGTGTTTTCGCATGCTGGGTCGCTAGTAAATATATAACAGGGCACTGCCATGCTCTATGTAAACCTCTTACAAGTTATTTACGGTGAGGAATCTGAACTTCACTTGAACTGGCAACTGTCTTTAGTAACTTATAACATTCACCAGCTCAATAGTGCAGCTCATCTTTTAGTTGTTTAAAACAGTATTTCCTCTGCACAAGACTAGACCCCTTCCCAGAAAATATTAACCTATTTGCAATAATCTCTGCACATGTTCAAAGCCTGGTTGGCCTGTATTCACATTTAAAAAGGAAACAGACCCGGGTTCTCAACCAAATCAAATAATGTTCCAGGAATGAGCCATATGGCTTTGTAAAGTAATCTTATAGATGGAGTTCAGCCTCAAGAATAGCAGGTATAGGAAATTACTATGGGATGATTGCTTTTTGATGCCTGGAATTCCACAAAATCATTCCTTTGAGTTTCAACAGCCTCTTAATCTTTTGAGTTTTGCCCTATAGATTTAGGAGAACTAAAATACTCTAAGCCATTATTTGCTAGCCATATGCCTTGAAGAACCAGGCAAAATTATGAAGTAGGAAGATGTATGACAACAGCGGACTATGAACTATGGATGCCTGCACCAGCCAATTTCTAGCTAATAGCAACTTTAGACCTTTTATTTAGCAGGAAGACAATCTAGCTGGGGGCGAGGGTGGGATAGCTAAGCTTGAAGCTAAGCTTGCATAGCAGTTTACATAAATTGAACAAAACCTCCATAGTTCAGATCAAGGAGTGAGGACAAAGTACTGAAGGAAATTATGTAAGAGAAATAACTAAAGTTCCCCTAAGCTTCGTCTTTGTGCTGTACTTGGCTCAGGTCCATTGTTGTCCTGTGAGAATTAGCCCTGATATTTTCAGAGCAGTTGCATTTTCTAAAGAAGCTGAAAATCCCAATTTTTAAGGGAAATGTCCTGGTGGTGAGGATGATAGTTTAGATCAGGTAGTCAGAGAAGGGTTGTTTGATAAAGTGACACCGGAGTACAGTCTTGAAAACAGTGAGAAAGTGAGCACAAGATAACAGGAGATAGAGTCTTCCTGGAAGAGGAAAGGAGTGCATAGCTCTGCAGCAGGAATGTGTCTGAGAGTCCACAAGCAGTCATTGCGTCTGGAGGAATGAATGGAGACAAGAGCAGAGTGGAAGCAAGAGGGGCAAGGTACAGAAATGAAGCTGGGTCTAGTAAGGGCTTTGATGAAACTATAATGGGAGGAGAGCCACTGGAGAACTTTGACTGCAAGGACAGCATAAGCCAACCTGGATTTTAAAAGGATTATTCTGGCTGATGCTATGGGGAGAATCTATAATAATAAAAGCCTAATATGCTAATTAGACCAGACAGCTGAACGACTTTCCCGATGTCATTGTGGACATCCTTCCAGACAAAGCCGCAGCAGTGAGCAGTTAGGGGTGATCAAGCAGGCAGACTAGCAGTTAGGGGCAAACAGGCAGGCAGGCAAGCAATTAGGAGCCAGTGGTCCCAGATTGTGAGAGGAATGCCCAACTGCCAGCAGTCTGACATCCTCCGAGAGGTCTCAGATTGCAAGAGGGTGCAGGCCTGGCTGAGGCTTCTCCTCCAGTGCATGAATTTCGTGCACTGGGCCTCTAGTAGTTTATAAAGGAGCAAGAGCAGAAGCAAAGGAAAAATTAGAAGGCATATTGCTATGGATGAAGTTCAGCAGTGACAGTATTAGCCAAGTAAGAGTGGAAGTTGGTTTCTCTCTCACTCATAAGTTCAAGAGTCTGAATATTAGCGGTAGATGGCAGCTCTGTTGAGCAAGTTCTCAGAAACTCAAACACTTCAAGTCCTAGTTCTGAGGACTCACCTAGGGCATAAATACAGATAGTGAAGAGTAAACATGCCTCTCTGTGGGATAAGGAATTATCTGTGGATGGAAACAAGATGAGGAAAAGATAAAGAGGAATCTACAAAGGATATCTTGCAATTATCTCTTAAGGAAGGTGCTCAGAAGTTCCATAGACATTTCGGATTATAACCCCTTGGCTACACCAAGCTGGAAGAAATGTTAGAAAATCTACATTCTGGAAGACCAGATATCTAGTTAAATTTCTATTAATATAGAAGGAGGGAATATAGATATTGGGAGGAAATGAGAAGTTTTGACTACAGGATGCTTTTGAAGTAACCTGGATGAGAGATGATGGTGATGGAGGTGGTGAGAAGTGGTTGGATTCAGGATACAGTTTAGGTAGTGGCAAGAGGAAATGCTGAAACAATGATTGTCAGGTGTTAGGGAAAGAGAATAGTCAGGGATGATGATTGATTTGGCTTAAAGAACTGAAAAATGGAGCTACTTTGATTGAGAAGACTTAAGAATAATAATAAGTTTAATTTGGAGAACGTTAATTTTGATACCCAAGTGTAGATGGCAGTGAAGATGGTGTTAAAAGCTCTGAGACATCAAAATCACTTAGAGAATGAGTGTATACAGGAAAGAATAAACATAAGATGCTGAGGCACTCTAACATTTAGATATTGGGTAGGTGGAGGAGTGACCAGTAAGAAAGTCAATCAAGGGAGGGGTCAGGGTCCCTGGAAGCCAAGAGAATAAGTATTTCAAAAAAGAATAATAGATTGTATCAGATTCTGGTTGAGTAAGATGAAGATTAATAATTGGCCATTGGGTTTGGCCACATGAAGCTCATTGTGATCTTGATATGAGATGTTTCAATGAAATGGTGAGGGAGAAAGCCTGCTTGAAGTGGATTCAAGAAAGAATAAAATTAGAGAAAGGAAGAGGGTGAATGTGGACAGTTTTCCCCCCTCAGGAAGAGACCTATAACAGCTGGCAAAGAAATTAGGTAGTAGTTAAAGGAGGAGATGGAGTCAAGTTTTTTGTGTCTTAAGATGAGATGTATTGTAGCATGTTCTATGTGTTGATAGAAAAGATCCAGTGTGAAGGAAATTTTGATGATGCAGGAGAGGAAGAAGAGAATTGGAGTAAGATCCTTCAGAGGATGAGAGGGAATGGTGCCCAGTGAGCATATGGACGTTTTGGCTTTAGAAAGGAGCACAGACAATTCACCCAGGAGGGAAGGCACATTACATGGGAACAGATGCAGGTAGGCAGTAGAGGCAGTGGTGGGAGTTAATATAAATTCTCCCTTTGTTGCTTCTGTTTTCTTATTGAATTGGAATTCATACTCATCAGCTGAGAATGAGGAGGAAGGAGAATGAAATGGATATTTGTGGAGATAAAATAAAATATGAAATAACTGTAAGAAATTGGATGAGTGAATGAACTACGGATATGCAATGATATTTCTGGACTGTATTTCGGGCCTATTTTATGTCAGCAGTCAGCAGTCATGAATTTAAAGTTTGTGAGTGAAAGTAGATTAAGAATTGAATGTCAGAAGAGTTGGGGATGGAAACACAGAGATAGAGATATATAGATAGGGAGAGAGAGAGAGAGAGAGGGAGAGGGGAAGAGAAAGTGAGAAAGATAAGTGGGTGGAGGGATAGAAGAGATTAAGAGTGCATTTATTTAAGGGTGTCATAAGAAATAAGGGTGTCAACCCATGTAATGAAATCTGATTTGGTCAAAAAGGTTTGGGGTGGTGATGAGAGACTATGGCTTGGATTCAATGAATGGATTAACTATAGCCTCTCTTGGAAAAGTTAGCAAATTGTGCAAAATAGACATTACTATTTTTTTAACATGACGTATTAGAGCAGCAGTTCTCAACCTGTAGGTTGCGACCGCTTTGGTGGTCAAACGACCCTTTCACAGGGGTCGCCTAAGATGCTGCTGCATATCAGATATTTACATTACGATTCATAACAGTAGCAACATTACAGTTATGAAGTAGCAACAAAAATAATTTTATGGGTGGGTCACAATATGAGGAACTATATTTAAAGGGCCAGAAGGTTGAGAACTACTGTTAGAGTATGCTAAGAGGCAATGAAAACAAAATCCAAGTTTCGGTGGTTTAAAACACAACAGCCATAATAATAGGATTCAAGTTGATGACAACTCTCTTCCACACAGTCATTTAAGGATCCAGGTTGAAGATGGCTTTGCTAGCTTCAACATGACATCTGGAGATCTTGCAAAACCTTGTCACATTAGTCAGCCAGCAGTGAAAAAAAGGCCTAGTGGGACATGCTTGGAAGTGGTATATATCACTTCAGTTCTATTTTATTAGAGAACTCAGTCATTTCTCTGCAGCGGGAGCTGATAAATGATGTCTAGCTGTGTGCCTAGGAAGAAGGAGAAGAAGAATGGCTTTTGGTAGACAGCTGGCAATCTCTATCATGATTAGCCACTTGGGCCAGCATCGTCAGCCCTTACATTAAACATACTCACACACTCCTTAAGGGAACAAACCCAAAGTGTCACTCAGTTGTTTCAACTCAAAATCTAGGATTTCCAGGAGATGCTCAGACCCCTCCTTCAGATCCAGATGCAGTTCTGGAAGGTCCAGCAGCCTTTGAACTAAAAGACAAGTTTCTTGTTCTCCATCTGCCCACACAATATACAAACATGGACAGGATAACCACAACGAAAAGTGTCAAAACTGTCCCTGCTCCATAACAATAATGGAATTCTATTAGGGAGGTACTGTGAAGGCCCCCAACCCCTAGAAGAAAATATCTTAATAGACTCTGGGTCTGTCCTCTGTAAGGAACTTTCTTTTACATGTTCTTGGTGGCCCCAGTAGGCTCTCCCACCTGGAAAACATTCTTGTCCATTATCCCCATGACCACATATGAGGTGGATATTGCTGAGTATGTTATTAGGAGTTTCACATCTTTCATAGCCCACTTTCTTCTGGTGCATGAGGGTAATTTGACAGACACAAGCTTGTGGTTTCTGAGCAATATAGTTTGCTCAAAAACTTGGTAGACTTCTGACCCACTTGTTTCCAGCCAGTTTCATGTAGTTGCAAATAAACCCCCAATTCTTTTCTCAACCTGTCCTAAGCCTGCTTTTCTTGTTCAGCCCATCGACCTTGCCTTCCTGGAATCTACATTGACATCTCAAACAACAGACTTGCGTGGCAAGACCACATCCTGGGTGATATCTTTGCCACTGGGTTGTGTCTCCATTTTTTATTTTTATTTTTGACCTACAAATCATATCTTTTAGCATTTGAGGTACAGAAACCATCAGTTTTCTTAGCCCCGAATAGTCTTAAATTTAAAAGTATTTTTATTCAGTTCCACTTCAACTAGCAAAATAGTCAATTCTTGCCTGAGTTTATAAGTTTCTTGTAATATTTTGCTAAAATTAGTAAATAGCAGCTGATGTACACTAATACTTTTTTTCTCTTTCCAGCTCCTTTTCCCAGAGCTACAGATCTAATAGGTTCTTGGTCTGCTTTCCAAGTTATCATAGATGATAATTGTACCAGATGATAGTGTTCTAGATTTCCAGCCTTTGATATCCATTGTCTTCCTTCCTGCAGTCTGAATGCTAAGCTAAATACCATACATTTTAGGTATTTGTCATGACACACACCTTTAGAAACTAATTTTCATATTGATTGGGGAAGATGGCAAACAAATAGACCCTTAAAATTCAGTGGCTAAAATAAAAAATGTTTTGCTCACTCACGGAGGAACTTCAGTTCAGCATAGTTTCTTAGGGTTTCTGGTGTGATAATGAGACTGCCATTTTCCACCCGTGGCTGCCAAGCTTTCCTCTTGGTCACCTGCACAGTCAATTAGAAAGAAGAAAGGGCATGGAGGAGCCCGAGTGGAAGGTTGTAATGAGCTTGGCTTGGGGTGGGACATGCTATTTCTGTTCACATTCCAATGGTGAGAACATAGTTGCATGAAACTATAAGGGAAACGGGGACACAAACTCCAGCCATGGGTCCAGGAAGAAGGAAATAATGGATTTTGGTGGCCAGTTTGTGGTTTTTGAGAACAAATAAGGGAACTAATTCTTCCTATAGGAAGACTTAACATCTTTGAGTTATCCTTGCTTGGGGAGAATGAGAGAAGGTTATAAAATCTAGAGCAGCTGAGGGCTAAATAGAGGACTTTTTGAGAGATCAATGACTAAAGTTGGTTATAACAAGTGTCTAATCAAGATAAAAGATTATTCACTTTCATCTGATTTGCAGCAGTGGAAATAGATGGGGAGACATGTCTTTGGAAGGTTGTTGGCTTTTTTATTTCTAGAAGTTGCGATTTCCATTGTTTCAAGAAAAAACCAAGATAGGATTTGATAATCAATCAATCAATCAATCAATCAATCAATCACAAGGGGAACCTTTTTTAAAGGGGAAAACAGTGTACCATACATCTCAACTTATATTTTAGAATGAAGTGATAACACTTTTTCTTATGACATGAATTAAGGTTTGCTTTCACCTGAGTATGCTTTCAAAGAGTTAAAGAAAGGATTTTTCCCTAAATACATACCTGACTCAGATGATGGCATCCCCCATATGGTGTTATTTAATACTGAACATCTCAGACTTTGGGAAATACACTAACAGTCATTGTGATTTCTTTGCTTCTCCAAGGTCAGATTACACCTTTTCATGGAGGTGAGAGTTTTCCTGTGAGGAAATGGATGTTCTCACTGCTGTTTATTCTGGGGCAGGAATGAATGAATAGGCTTTATTCTGGGAAAGGAACACAGACCACCTCCTCTACAGATGTGCAAGGGTGGGAACATGAAATGTTAAAGAGGCTTAGATATTTAGCTGTGTCACATTTGAACTAGGTTTTCTCTCCTGGAACCCAGCAGGAGCTAGACAGGAAATCAAAGTTCAGATTTTGGCTGTGATTCTCCCAAAGTAACCAGTTTTAGTAACCACTTAGGTTTTGAATGGTAGTAGTATTATCCCCTAAGCATCCAATAAAGGGTTGTTTTTTTAAAACCTTTTCATTGCAAAATAAAACACAGATATAGAAAACTCTATGATATAAAGTTACAATTGAATAAATCATTAAAATGCAAGTAGTTTTTTAACCAAAACCAAGTCAAGAAATAGAGCTTTGCCAGCTACCTCAAAAGCCTTCCATTTTCCAGTATTGACTATATACCAGAACAGAATAACAAGAATCTAAACTAATAAAAGTGGAATAGTAAAATTAACCGTTTCTCTGGGACGCCCAACAGCCAATCAGAGCGACTGTATGCAAATTAGCCCAGCCAACATGGCAGCCGCCACTCACGGACCTGAGTAAACATTTAGGCAGCGTCCGTTGCAGCAGGAGCGAAAGCAAAACTACCTGCGCACTGACTATTTGCAACATAAGGAGCTGAGGGCCTGAGTCTAAGAGTAACAATTGTTTCATTATAGAAGCCATGAGGTGAGGCAGAGGAAGCTTCCTTAGTAAAAGGCCTCGCCTTAAAGGAACAGCATCAATTATAGAAGATAAACAAACCCCAGCCCTTAAAGGAACAGCATCAATTATAGGAGATAAACCCCAGTAACCTGCGTCCAGCCAGCCTTGCTGGGACATTGGGTCAATGGGAGCTGTGGGCAGCTTTAAAGCCCCTCACCCAGGCTGGTCAGGCACACCAGCAGGTGGACATCCCCCGAGGGGTCCCAGACTGTGAGAGGGCACAGGCCGGGCTGAGGGACCTCCCGAGTGCACAGAGCGGCTGCAGGGTGGAACAGTGCAGGACCCAGGACCCGTGAGTGGGAAACAGGCGGCAGGGTTGGAGGGCACCGGGAAGCAGGTAAGAGGCGGCAGGGGGTCGGCAGCCTGCTTGGTGGACTTCCCAGGCCCTTGGAGGGGCATCGGGGAGTGGGAAAGAGGCGGCAGGGGTCGGCGGCCTGCTTGGTGGGCTTCCCAGGCCCCTTGCAGCGCACCAGGGAGTGGGAAAGCAAGGTTGCAGGGGCCGGGGTCCTGCTTGGCAGCTCCCCAGACCCCTTGGCAGCACCGGGAAGTGGGAAAGGACGGCAGCAGGGGACGGGTGAGTGGGAAAGAGTCGGCGGCCTGCTTGGCAGCTTCCCAGGTCCGTTCCGGGGATCAGGGAGCAGGAAAAGGCTGGCCTGACCACAAGGCGGGGTATTCCCTGCTTTCTGGTGGCTGGAGGAAGATGGGCAGTAAGCAAGCTTGGGAGGCAGGCAGCACCCAGCCCTGGCCATGCTCAAAAAAGAGAGCAACATGCAGGGGAGGGCAAGAGTTTGAGAGATCAACATAGAGGGGGTGCCTGCTCCAAGCCTCCACAGTGTGCCTGGGGGCAGGCCCCCGGCAGGTAGACACACATAGGAGGACTGCTCCGAGCCTCAGATGCGGCTGGGGGCAGGTCCCCAGTGGTGACACACACACTCACACAAACACACACACACACACACACAGAAGGCACCTGGCAGACTGGGGCCATCATAGGATATCCACTGAGGGGTCCCAGACTGTGAGAGGGCACAGGCTGGGCTGAGGGACTCCCTCCACCCCGAGTGCACAAATTTTTGTGCACCGGGCCCCTAGTATATAATAAAACTAGAGGCCCAGTGCATGAATTCATGTACAGGTGGGGTCCATCTAGCCCATCCTGATGGGTGATTGGGCTGGGCTGGCCTGGGTGGAGGGGCTAATTGGAGCCCACATCAGGCTGGTTGGCTGCCACAGTGCATGGCATGGCCACCAGTCATTCTGGTCATTTTGGTTGTTATGCTGTTTCAGTCACTGAGCTTTTATATATATAGATAGAAGCCTCATCCACAATCATAAGCAAAAAATGTTTTAAAATAAATAATCCAAGACTTCTGATTCTAGAAAGCTGATGGATCAAGTTAATATAAAAACTTGCAAAATATTTAGAAATTCAAAATACTATGTATTATGTATAGCAACTTAAAAAATGTGCTTGCTTACTTCACAAAGAATGACTTTCTGCAGGAGTAAGAAATAAATAAGGAATGGAAAACAGAACTATAGGTTCAGATGACATTGCAGGCAAGTCCTAACAATTCTTCAAAAACAAATGTTTCTCATCTCTTACAAACTGGTCTGGAAAATAGAAAAAGAAGGAAGTCTTCACATCATTGTATGCCATAGGCTAATCTCTATAGATGGAGAGAAAGCATTCATAATCCTAATATGAATTTTTAATGTGAATACTAATTCATAATGGAAACTTAGAATACATTTCTTAACTTGAGATAGGAAATCATAAAAAAGCCAAGAGCAAATGTTATACTTAATGACACAACCAGACAAGGATGTCTGTTATGCCGGTTTTATTCAACATTATTTTGGAAGTTCTAGTTAGCACCATAATATATGAAGGTAGATAAAAAAATTAAAAAATGGTAAAGAAAAATCAAATTGTCATTGTGCACAAAATTAATATTTACATAGACAACGAAGGAAATTTAAAGACAAACAACTAGAATAAGGGATGTGATCAGAATTGCTAGATAGTAGATACTAGACTGCCTTATAAATATGAATCTATGCTTATATATCAACAACAAGCAATTTTAGGTTAAAAATTTTAAAATAGCATTTACAATATCAAAAATCTTTAAGTGACACAATCTAGAAGTGACTTAGCAATAATTCTAATACAGATGCCTAGGTTCTCTAAGAAGAATATTATAAAACTTGTTTGAAGGGCATAAAATAAGATTTAGATAAAATAGAAATAAATGCTAACATCCTGGATGAAAAGTCAGAAACATGTAAGATTTCTGAGAATTTTATCTATAAGACTCAGTGCAATTCCAATTAACATCTCAATAGAGTTTCCTCACAGAACTTGATGAATTGATTCTAAAAGCCCAATGGAAGTGTAAAGGACCAGTAATCAAAAGAAACTTTGGAGAAGAAAGTTAATTCGGGAAGGAGAGCTCTCCTTACCAGATACAAAGACTTATTATAAAACTGTATGGCAATTACCACAGTGTGATAATGTGCAGAAATATGCACAAAATCTTACTAGGAGAGAAAAGAGCGTCCATAGCAGAACTAAGGAATATGGGAAAAGTGGTACTGCATAGTAAGGAGGGATGGCTATTCAATAAATGGTGCCAAAAAATTGGCTTCCCATGTGGAAAAATATAAAATATAAAAATTGAGTGTTACGACACACGCATCACTCATTAAAGTAAACTTTAGCCAGTATGCTGATTAATGCTGTTTCTCGAATGTCCAACCTGCCATCAGCAGAGACCAGCTTTTTAGTAGCAGGATGGTTACAATAGACATCTTCTGCTTTGGGGGTATAGAATTGGTCCTTATAAGAATTGATACTTAACTGAAATGGGTTTACCATATGTAGAGTTTGAATATTGTACTAACTATGACCCAACAAAGACAAGGCAAATAAGGGCTCATACTTATCAGAGATCAAGGTCAAAGTCACCCCATGAGGACACCAACCTAGATCATTTCCTCTTGAACACTGAGACAAGAGTAATCTTCCTAGAGCACACATTGGATCACATAATTCACATGCTTAAATCCTTGTAATGGCTACTTACCGACCTTAATATAGAAGTCCAAATTATTTATCTTAGTTAAGAGACTCTACGATTTACCTTCTGCTTGTTTCCATCTCTTAATTTTTGCCACTTCCTCCTTCAGAGTCATCTTCAATAACACTGAACTACTTTCATTTCCTTAAAATGGAACCAGGCCTTTGTGTGTCCTGACTCTCAACCTGAAACACCCTCCCGAATGCCTATTTAGGATTTCAATCTCAGAGGAGACAGTGAGTGCTCTTGGACATTTTCCTGGACCCTCCAAGATTGAACTAGAAGTGCCACTCCCACCCACCCTTCTTACTTAACTCTTACTATAACACTCACTATACTGTAGCACTCACGGTTGCTTGTCCCTGGATATCCTAGTAGGCTATAAGCTTCACAATACTCCTAGCGCCTAGTAAAAATTAGGCACTTGACAAAGGTCCATTGAAAGAATTAATAAATAAAGTGTTTTTCTTTTTATTGAGTTGCTCACTATCCCTTATAATATAATTTAAAAAGATAAGTGCACATTTTTCTCTCTCAGACACTTTTCCTATGTACTTAAGAAGTAAAATGAAATGGAATATGAATGACATGAAACTGGGAATTTTACCAGGGATACAGTTTGTTATCATTGGGATTAACTTTTTAGAGTCGTCATTTAGCAAAAGTTGATTAAATTGTATATTTGTAGATTCTCAACCATTTAGCATTCTCCTAGATTTTTATATTAAAAGAATCCCGTGTTATATTTTGTGATATATTGTTATATCATAATAGCATATTGTAAAACTGAACACACTGATTCTTGACCATTTAGCTCACTGATGGCCTTGAGTTTTATGTGATATAATAAATCTAGAATTTAGACTTCATAGTAACTGATAGAGAACAGCAATTTGATACTGCTGTTTCTTCCTTTTTTTAAAAAAATATATTTTATTGATTTCTTACAGAGAGGAAGGGAGAGAGATAGAAAGTTAGAAACATTGATCAGCTGCCTCCTGCACACTTCCTACTGGGGATGTGCCCTCAACCAAAGTACATGCCCTTGACTGGAATCGAACCTGGGACCTTTCAGTTCTCAGTCCGATGCTCTATCCACTGAGCCAAACGGGTTAGGGCTGCTGTTCCTTTCTTAAGCTGTTAACATGCAGTCCTTGGTCCTCCTCGGGGGACAGTGAGAGTTTTCCCAGTGAAGTATCTACAATAAAATCTACAATGCGTACACATGTATTTCCTGAAATAAGAGGAGCAAAACTCCCTCTGCATCTTGATCCGAGAGAGGCTGATTTCTCAATGGCAATCGATCAGATTTTACTGTAATGGAGCAAGAAAGGAAGAAAAAGCCTGCTAGCACAACAGGGAAATGATAAGCTATATCATTTAGTATGGTGATTGCGGTCACAGGCTTTGGACTCAGACATTTGGGTTCAAGTTCCTGGTCTGCTTTTAGCCTCTCTAAGCTTCAGTCCTTTCATGTACAATAGAGACAATCACAACAATTTCATAAAATTGTTGGGGGCAAATTAGTAAACTATTGGGTGTAGAGTTCTCTGCACACAGTCCACTCTCAACGAACTCCTGGCAGCCATCCCCGACAAGTTCCCAGGCACCTGGGACAATAAGGGAATCTGATCCAGGGTCTTAGCAACCGGAATATGTGAGAGGGCTGGGAGTGAGGAGACGCGGGGAGACGTGAGGGGACTTCTGTCTAGTAGTTTTCATCAGGCCACAGCTTGCAGTCTGGGCTTCGGAAATCTAGGCAGTCAACCCAGGAACCAGCAGGGCAGAAATGAATGGTGACAAGCCTCGCTGTATTATGGAAAACGTTCTCGGCGAAAGGCAGGGGGAGAGGTGGCGGGAAGATCCACGGCCAATGCGCTGCCTTTAAAGGACTCCATAACTCAGCGGGACACATGGGTGCTTTGGGCTTTGCCTGCTCATAAACAGATAATAAGCACAGAGACTCACTTGTCAGGCAGAAAACTTGATTAATTTTTTCAGCTATAAGCAGAATCACAGAAAATCATTTCCTTCATGCAAGCCCGCGGTAAACCGGAGGTTAACGTGTCATGAATTCATTTCTACTTTGATGCAGCAAAATGTACCACCACATGTGGAATGAGTCAAATGGGCTTTCGAACTTTTTTCTGATGAAAAATTGTTTAAAATTCACACCCATAAATAAACCATCTTACTGGGTTTCTTATGTTCATTATGAAGGATGAAGTGATCAATATAAAATCAGTCCTTTTGCCCTGGCCGGTGTGGCTTAATGGATTGAGAGTGGTCCTGGGCGCCGAGAGCTTGCTGGTTCCATTCTGGGTCAGGGCACATGCCTGGGTTGTGGGCTCGATCCCCAGTAGGGGGCGTGCAGGAGGCAGCTCATTGATGTTTCTCTCCCTCTCCGTTCCTCTCTGGTCTCTAAATATCAATACAAACATTTTTTAAAAATATATTTTATTGATTTTTTTTTTTACAGAGAGGAAGGGAGAGGGATAGAGAGAAACATTGATGAGAGAGAAACATCAATCAGCTGCCTCCTGCACACCTCCTACTGAGGATGTGCCCGTAACCAAGGTACATGCCCTTGACCAGAATTGAACCTGGGACCTTTCAGTCTGCAGGCCGATGCTGCATCCACTGAGCCAAACCAGTCAGGGCAATACAAACATTTTTTAAAAAGTAGTGCTTTATCACTCTCAATACACTTTTATATCTAACTAGGGGCCTGGTGCATGAAATTCATGCACTGGGGGGGTGGGGTTCCTCAGCCCAGCCTGCCCCCTCTCACATTTTGGGAGCCCTCAGGGGGTGTCCTACTGACAGCTCAGGCCCGCTCCCTGCTCCCCTTGGGGAGCAGACCTAAGCCGCAGTCTGGCCTCCCTTTGTGGGAGGCGACCAGGCTAATCAGGGGAAGCCACCAGCCTCATCACCCCGCTATTGCAGCCACTGCCAGTCACTGCAGCCACCAAGGTGTTTTCATCAACACGGACTCCAGTCCCTTCACCATGAAAAAATGACAACTTTCTTTAGGCATTTTCAAGATGTGTCTTTCATAGGATGTGACATTTCTTTCTTTTTTTTTTTAAATCCTTACCTAAGGATATGTTTCCACTGATTTTTAAAGAATGTGGAAGAGAAGGGAAAAACAGAGAGAAACATCAAAGTGAGAGGAACATTTTGATTCGTTGTCTCCTGCACATGCCCTGATCTGGGCCCCGGGCAGGGAGGAGCCTGCAACCTAGGTACATGCCCTTGGTCAGAATTGAACCCAGACCCTGCAGTCGGCATGCTGAGACATTATGCACTGAGCCAAACCAGCTAGGGCATGATATGACATTTCTTAGCCCTCTAGCAGTGGACCTTCATTTTTTTTTTCTCCAGGAGTGTGGTGGAAAAACCCTAGATCGCCTTTTTGGATTCTTATTACCCAAGTTACTAAGAATATTATCAGTGGCATGCAGGGAGCTTAGCCAGTGAGCGGTAAGAAAAGGTGTTTCCTCTGTAGTTCACTCTGATCACCGGCTCCACCCCTGCCCCTCCAATCCCAGCTCCAACCCTGCCCAGGCCTGTAACTTCTGGCCAAGGATGCAGCCCTGAGCAAGGGACCCCCAAATCCCTGAAATCACCGGCTCTGATCCTGCCCAGGCCTGCAGCCTCTGCCTGAGCCTACAGGCCTGGGCAGAAGATCCCCATGCCCCTCCAATCGCCGGCTTCACAGGCCTCTGTGATCACTGGCTCTGATCCTACACCCTGACATTGCTGGCTCCACCCCTTCCCCACTGGCAGCCTCTGGCTAAGGCTTCAGGCCTGGGCAGGGGACCCCCAGAGGCCTGCATTGCTGGCTCTACACATGCACAGGCCCTGAGATTGCCAGTTTCACCCCTGCTCCACTGTAGCCTCTGGCCAAGGCTATAGGCCTGGGCAGGAGACCCCCAGGCACTTGCCATTGCCGGCTCCACCCTTGAGCCTCTGGCCAAGGCTGCAGGCCTGGGCAGGGGCCCCCAGACCCCTGCTTTGCCGGCTCTACTGGTGCCCAGACCCCTGCGATCACAGGCTCTGCACCTGCCCCTCTGATTGCTGGCTCTGTGGAGCCCTGGCCCCTGTGATCTCTGGCCTTGCCCCTGCCCAGGCCTGAGGCCTCTGGCCCAGGCCTTATGGCTGGGTAAGGCACCCTCATACCCCTCTGATCATCAGCTCTGCCCCTGCCCCCTCCCATCACTGACTCCACCCTTGCCCATGCCTGAGGCCTCTGGTGAAGCCCTCTGGCCTGGGCACCCCTAGCCCCCTCTGATTGCTTGTTCTGCCCATTGGGCCCCCCTCATCTCCCACCACCTGCCTAACAGGTCTGATCACTTTGGTGGCAGGGCTGAGCTGGACTGGGTGCTGCCATCTTGTGGCTATGGGCGCCACTGTCTTGGGGCCCTGGGGACAGCCATCTTTGTGATGGAGTGATGCCTAATTTGCATATTACTCTTTTATTAGATAGGATATTTCATTCGTACTGAATAAGAGAGAGAGCACCAGAAGGGCAGGGGGAATACCTTCATATTAAAGATGAGAAAACTAGGTCTCTGAGAGGTTATCTGATTTGTTCAAGGTCACACAGCCAGTAAGCAAGTAACAAAAACTAAAACAAATCTGATGACCTGAAGCCCCAGTGGACCTCACTGACGCTGTTGTCATGGATACTCACAATCCCGCGTGCTTCCATGGATTTTTTTTTAATAAATGTTTAGCAGGCAGTGTTGCCGGAAAGGAATTTAGATGAGAGCATGTGTTCAGACGTCTCATGGATATTGCCCTGATGTGCCCCATGACTAGAGTGTAAATATAATTGAGAAATTGAACATGAGTTTGTTCCTCCTCTGATGCACTCTTCCACCTTCTCCATCCAGCTCTGTGCTGCAGAGGCTGGCCTTCTGAACCACAACAGGGAGAGTCTTTGCCTCTGGCTTCCTCGTGCTTCATCGTGCAGAAAATTGGAGGGAGGGAGAAGAGGAAGTTTTGAGTATATGTTTGCTCCCAGCTCCTATTTTGAGGCTCTATCATTGCTAAAGGTCCCAGTTCAGTCCAGCTGCCTTCTCCAGGCAATTCCCTGGGCCTCCTGGTTTGGGAACCAAGCCCTCCTCTTGCCTTTGGGGCCAGGGTATCCATGCTCCCAGATGTTACTGCCCCCAGTAACCATCCCTGTGACACCCCTACACCCTGTCCTTGCCTTTGTAAATATCTCTCTATTAAACTTCCCTCATTTTCTCTAAATTTGAGTGACCTTTCAGTTGCCTGCCAGGATTCTTCTTGATATTACCTTCCAGCATGAACACTGTGCAAGGTGGCTATTCTCTATGCAAAATTTCTCCTCTTTGATAAAGTTAAATAAACTGCCAACCCTTTCAATGAAGACTAACATGAGGGGTGTGTCTCGTGTCACAGGCCTAGAGGGTTATGGTCATAGCAACAGATTCTTTTCCTCCTGATTGTCCTTTGAAAGCCACATCCTCCTTTCAGTCTCAATGTTAGGGTGTGACGGCACCCCACTTCAGGAGCACGTGTGGCCTCTGGGAGAACTGAAACTGTCCTAATCACAGCAGCTGGTTTAAGTGAGAAGCAAGGGCAGGAGAACCAGAAGTATCAGAGACTGTCTCATCCCATTGGATTTTCTAACCAGTGGAAGCTAAGCCTGGAGATGCTTGTAGCCATCTTTGACTTGATAGCAGAATGAATCGAATGAATGAGTGAATATTTAAAAAATAGCAAAGGTAGAACAGGAAGATGGCGAAATATCTTCCTGGCAACGAGAGTTAAGCATTTAAATCCAGCCGTTCCTGAAATTGCACCTGGACTTTTCTTTTCCGGGCCAATAATTTTTTATTCCTCCCTCTGACAGTTTGATTAATTGCTTGCAACCAGAAAAGTCTGCAGCAAAGGAAAAACTCCTGATTTGGGAGACTCGAAACTTATTCCAGTCTCTGTCATTTAGACATTGTGTGACCTTCGGTAGACTCCTTACCTATACTATAATAGAAGAATTTTTTTACTAAGTGTTCTGCAAATGCCTTTCCAGAGCTTAATATGAAGAAAATGAAACAGTGGCCAGTCTTCCCTCGCAGCTGGAACTAAGAGGACAGTGATGCAGCAGAAGGAGCCGATGGCCTGTTCCCGGCACAGTTAGGATAGCAGACAGGGAGCCCGGCTCTCCAACCAACCAATATAGGTCCCTGTAAAGAAAAGCCATACCCAGCCTTATTCACCCCATTCATATTCCTAGATCTCATCCAATTTTCCTCATTTCAATTGAGTTAACCAAGTACACAAGGTAATTTACATGATATCTCTCCTTCAACGTAATCAGCACATCAAATGACCAAATAAATATTTAATACCTACAATAAGTAAGATGTGGTTCTAGGTGTTACGATTATTAACATTCTATCTTTATGGGTGTCCTCCTTGAAAGGGACCGAATTCATTTTAGCAAATAAATGCCAAGAAAAACAAATGTGTTTTGAAGTAAAGGGACAGGACAATTTTGCAGAGTACTTAATCCTCCTTATTACCCATCTACCCACCCTTCCAGCACCCAGTGTTTCTGGGTCACTCACAGTAGCTGTTTTCTGCTTTTGTTTTCCAGTAGATGAAACTTCAGCTTATGTAAAACGAAGATAACAGCAAACATGTGTTGAGTTGGGAGGTCCCATTTTGCCTACTGCATGTGGATGTGAGAAACAAACTATTATCTTGCCCTGAAAACCCCATTCACATTGGTTTGTGAGAAAAAAACCAAAACCTTAAATTTGCACATGGAAAGTATGTCATCTCTGCTGGCTTAAACAGTCTTTTTTTTTTTTAATGACTCATTTAGTATCTTTTGGATGCTCAAAGTCAAGACTCGTATTTTCTCTTAGGGACAGATATATCTTCTTAGATTTCGATTCAAGATAGCTCCTGGGTGGAAAGGCAACTTCATTTTCTCTGTCAACATGCTGGTCCTGGTGCACTCCTCCGAGAAGGATGTCTGTCTGTGGGAGCTTGTGTCCCTGAGGAGTTGGGTGTGTCACCCTTCTGGGTTGATCTCTTTGCAAACCTGGAAGCTTTCCAATCCTGTACCTTTGGAATTTGATGAAGGCTTCCTCGTGCAGGCACCATCAATTATTTGCCCCTCTCTCCTCCTTGGAGGATGCTCAGTGGCGCTGAAAAGGCAAATCTAGTCACAGGTCATGCATCCTAGTCCTCATCCAGAAGCCATTCAGCAACCCACCCAGTCACCTCAGTCAAGCAAAGACACCCCTCTCACCCAGGAAATAACAAGAGTTTCAGGAATTCTGTGTCAGGGAGGGAGTGAAAGGTCAAATATTAGAATAAGAGGTGCTCCTGGGGCTCTTACCACTTAGGGAGTTACGAGAGTTTTAGGAGCTCTGTGTCTGGGGACAAACAATCAGAATATTTAAAACTAAGATCCCCAGGTGATACTTATAAACATTGAAGTTTGAGAACCATTACACAAATTATTGGACCTACCGTCCACCCGGCCTATAGGTCACAGGTGGACAGAATTATTTTAAAGTGAGGAATGTTTTTTTGTTTTTGTTTGCTTTTCTCTCTCTGTTCTGGCAGGCCACTTCCAGTCAAAGCTTAGACATCTGAGAGACAATGATCACAGGATGACTCAATTGTACTGGAGTTTTATTTCCCAGTACTGGTCCATTCTTTCTCCTGAGTCACCAATCTGCTGGATAGTAGGGTTCAAAAATATTGTTTCACTCATGAGTTAAAAACAGCTCCATCTCTTTCTGCTGAAATTGACTCATTTGGTTAACTCAGTACTTCGGGTTTATGCTCAGTCTTTCAGATATACTCCACCTCTCCTAGCTCCTCTCATGATGACTCTGGGGTAGAAGAGGCTTACATGGCCTTGTGGTTATAGGAGAGAGGCAGATCACATGGCATTTGGTGCAAATTTGGGAAAGATGACAGGACAGGGTTGGACAATTGCCATGCTTATTTTGTTAGAACACTTTGCTGCCACATACTCTAGAACTGCCATAGTAAATGTATAAATCTACTATGTCTGTGAATGAATGGTGCCCCATTGACATGGATTTCTTGTGCTGTGGTCGACTCACACAATTGTATTTTAATCTCAATTTTTGTACCATGTTGATGTGCATCTGGATGAATATGGAGTTTGTAGCTGCCTACAGGGATAGCAAACGACGAGCACTGACTATTCTCCCCGATCCATGCTGGAAGTTCCTGCTGAGTTCCTACTGTTCCTCAATCCATGAGGTCTGATGAAGAAGTCTTCTAATTCTTCCTTGTCTCCTCCCCATAGTCCACTGGGGTCAGATTTTTGCATGTTCTTGCAGAACAGGAACTTTGTTTCTCACTTTCCTTGAATTACAGAAAACTTCAAATTTAAGTCATCCAGGCCTGGTTCATTTTTAAAATTCTCACCCAAGGGTATGTTTTATTGATTTTAGAAGAAGAGGAAGGAAGAAAGAGATAGAGATAGAGATAGAGATAGAGATAGAGATAGAGATAGAGATAGAGATGGAGAGAGAGAGAGAGAGAGAGAGAGAGAGAGAGAGAGAGAGAGAGAGAAAGAGAGAGAGAAACATCAATAAGTTGTCTGCTGCATGCACACCAACCAGGGAGCAAATCCACAACCTAGGCATGTGCCCTGACTGGGAATCGAACCCACAACTTTTTGGTGTATGGGATGGTGCTCCAACCAACCGAGCCACCTGGCCAGAGCCAGGCCTGGTTCTGGATATGAAATGGGAGCCTAAGAGATTTTAAGATATTTTTTTCTTTCTCCATAATGTCTGGCTTTTGAGACTCTATTAACTAGTGACTCACAAATAATATTGACTTCTTTTTTCTACCTAAAATTCACTCTTTTTAAAACACACTGCTTAGATGGGCCTCTTGGGGGGCAGCAGTATTTTCTAGATTTGAAAATACAACATGGAATCCCTTTAAAAAATTGCATTATTTTACCTTTCCCTTGCAGGCCTGTTTGAAGGCTGGTAAAAGAAACCCAAAGACACCAATGTTGTACTTTTTCCTAACAATTCCCTGACACGAGAGCCTTTCCTGGTAAGCATTTTCTGAGTCCTAGGCTGTAGCAGGGAATAGTTCAAGCAGTCATTTTGCTACCATCATTTAATAACAAGGGCTACTCCCTTCACCTCTCCATCATACCTCTTCAGCCTACTCAACAATCGAGACTCCGACACTTATGTCACCCTCACTTCCATGTTCCACATTCCACTAGGACCTTTTGGGGTTCAAGAAACAAAAAAACTGGGGTCTGATTTAAAGAACAAGGGTGGTTATTTGGTTCATGTAACTGCAATGTGTGGAGACGGATCACTTTTTAGGATCCAGCTGCAGTGCCCTTTGATCCCCTGGGTTCTCCATCTTTCTATTTGTTGTTGTTTTTCATAGTCAACAAGTGGCACAGAGATTCCAGGCATCCCATCTGCATAATGCATCAGTCACAGCAAAAGAAATTGCCTTTGTCCCAGCCTTCTAAGTAGGGTAGGTCACATGCCCACTGCTGAACCAATCAGGAGACTAGACTGCTTTGATTGGTTTAACTTAGGTACGTGCTTCATTCCTGAAGCCAAGAACGATGTGAATTTTGAAGGGAATGCACAGGAGTCTGGGTCATTCACTGGCTTCTACTAAGCCTTGTCAATGAGCTCTGTGCCCCCAAGATAGTGAGGCAGCCAAGAACCACTGACGTTCAAAGGACCACTGAAGTCTTAGATAATGTCACTGTCACTGGTGATTGTTAGAGACTGCCAAGCAAAGGCCCCGCCCCCATGTTTTTAGCATACGTGAAACCTCTTAATTTTGGTGTGAACGCCACAGAGGAGGATATCCCAGTAATGACCGAGATGGAATTTCCTATAGCTTGGTGGTATGTGCACTGGGAGTTATTGAGTTAAGTTAAAGAGAAAAGGCAGCAATATTTTTTTGTAGCACTGAATCAGTGAACAGAGATTCGTGGCATTGTAAAGTCTGCAACTAAATTAAGTCAGTTTGTGAACATTTTACTAAAAATTTAAGGAAAGAACATCCTTAAAAATTTCTCATGAATAAAGAATGATGAATGAAAATCAATATGACAATTTCTCTTTTTACCAATTTCTGATGAATAAAAGGTCATTGGTAATATCTGTTTCTGTTTTTCTTCGAAAAATGTAAAAAATATGAATAAAGCTTTCTTAAAAGGAAAATATTTCTCAAGCTTATTTTCCTAGATAACCTAAAACAAGTTCAATTGAAAAGGCAAATAAATGGTTCCAAGGGTTCAAAAACTGAACTCTGGGGTTAGGACAAAGTGTAAAATTGTAATATTCTTTTTAATTAACTTATTATTTACTCATTCAATAAACAATTCTGATTACCAGTGAGAACAGTCTTAACAATAGTCCTTTTAGGGGTCAGAACAAGAACTGTAGAGCAAGAAAGAGAATCTCTGCTTATTCCGGACCCTACTTGGCAATCCTTTTATCCCAGGAGAAATAGACAGGTGCTGAAGATGTATTAGATCTTCCTGTTCCATAGTCCTTTTTACAAAAAAATATTTTTATTGATTTTTTTTAAAGAGTGGAAGGAAGAGGTTAAAGAGAGAGAAACATTGATGTGAGAGGGAAATGTTGATTGGCTGCCTCTTGCATGCCCCCTATCCAGGATCAAGCCCACAACTCAGCCATGTGCCCTGACCAGAAACCTTCAGTGTTCAGTGCACAAGATGACACCCAACCAACTGAGCCACACTGGCCTGGATGGTCCAAAAGTGCTTTTGAATGCAGCGTGTCACACTCTCTTTTCTTGGGTGAACTGCCAGAGAAGCACCGAAGGCATTTCCCTGAAGATTGAAAACAGCAAGTGTCATTTCCATGAGTGGGTGAGAGGTAATATTTCTGGTTATGTATATTTAAAAAAACTAGTCAAGCCTACTAGAGTTGATGGTCATTCTGTGCACACTTCTAAAGCCCCACAGTGCACCTCTCTGTGATATTTCTAAAGGCACTTCCTAGTCTACTATTGCAGTCCTGTTATGGGCTCCGTTTAACTGTCTAAAGAATCAGGGTTTCCAAGTTAATCTATTTTTTAGTAAGTGTCATTAGTCCTAGAGCCAAGACCAGAAATTTGAACAGGATTCTTTCAAAAGAATGTTCACAAGTTCAATTAAATATCCAAGAATGATCAATAGCTGCTGAGAACAGAAGTTAATATTTTTCACAGCATTGGCAAGTCAAGTCTTTGCAGGGCAAGATTTCTTGATTATATATATTTTTATTTTTTTAATCTTTATTGTTCATATTATTACAGTTGTTTCTCTTTGTCCCCTCCATAGCTCCCCTCCTCTCAGTTCCCACCCCATCCACTGCCCTTATCCCCCCGCCCCCACTGTCCTCATCCATAGGTGTGCAATTTTTGTTCAGTCTCTTCCCACACCCCTAACACCCCCTTCTCCCTGTGAATTGTCATTCCACTCCCTTTCTATGTCCCTGATTCTATTCTATTCACCAGTTTATTCTGTTCATCAGACTTTTTTTATTCACTTGATTTTTAGGTTCACTTATTGATAGATATGTATTTGTTGTTCATAATTTTTATCTTTACTTTTTCTTCTTCCTCTTCTCAAAGGATACCTTTCAGCATTTCATATAATACTGGTTGGGTGGTGATGAACTCTTTCAGCTTTATTTTGTCTGTGAAGCACTTTATCTAACCTTTAATTCTGAATGATAGCTTTGTTGGGTAAAGTAATCTTGGTTATAGGTTCTTGCTATTCATCGTTTTGAATATTTCTTGCCACTCCCTTCTTGCCTGCAAAGTTTCTGCTGAGAAATCAGCTGACAGTCGTATGGGTGCCCCCTTGTAGGTAACTGACTGCTTTTCTCTTGCTGCTTTTAAGATTCTTCCCTTATCTTTTGCCCTTTGCATTTTAATTATGATGTGTCTTGGTGTGGTCCTCCTTGGATTCCTTTTGTTTGGAATTCTCTGCGCTTCCTGGACTTGCAAGTCCATTTCTTTCACCAGGTAGGGGAAGTTTTCTGTCATTATTTCTTCAAATATGTTTTCTATATCTTGCTCTCTCTCTTCTTCTGGCACCCTTATAATTCTGATGTTGGTATGCTTGAAATTGTCCCAGAGACTCCTTACACTATCTTAATATTTTTGGATTCTTTTTCTTTTGGCTTTTCCGGATGGGTGGGTTTTGCTTCTTCATATTTCATATCTTTGACTTGATTCTTGCGATCCTCTCGTCTGCTATTGGATCTCAGTATATTAGTCTTTATTTCAGCCAGTGTATGCTTAATTTCTAGCTGGTTCTTTTTCATATCCTCGAGGGTCTCACTAAATTTATCGGCAGTCTCTAGAATATTCTTGAAAAGCCTTATAACTGTGGTTTTGAACTCTATATCCAGTCATTTGCTTTCCTCCATTTCTGTCATTTGTCATCTGTTTCTTTGTCTCTGCATTTTGGCTGCTTCCCTGCATTGACAGAATGGCTTTAATCAGCTGTGTCTATGGTGGGATAACTTCTATGCTGGAGACACCTTTATGGGGCAAGACTTGCTTCAGTGGGGCTTTGTTGCCCACTAAGTCTGCTCCCTGAGTGCGTCCCTTATGAGTCTGAGGAGTTGTAGACTGGGTGGTCCCGCGCTGACCACTGGGTACACAGTCTCTTGGAACTCCAAGGAGGTGCTATTTGAGCTTCTGCCTGGGGCTTCCCAGCCTTTTATATGCAAAAGCCTCTGCATGCAGCTTGGGTGGGGCAGGGTCTCAGGGAGTCTACAGGGTGGAGCAATCAGCTATGGCCAATTCTCAGCCTTACCCTAAGAGGCACTGGGTCTCAAGCTGCTCTGGAGTTCCTCCCAGTGTCAGATGATGCCCGACAGTCCAGCTCCTCCCCATATGATTCTGAGTCCCCAGTAACTCGCCTGGAACTGGAGTTCAGAGCCATTGGGAGCTTGTGCCTCCCTCCGGTACGAAATGCTGCCAGCCCTTTCCGTGAGCTCCTTCGCACGTGCCTCTGTACCTCTGCACTTTATTTCCGCACCTCCTCTGTGTCTCAGTCTCTTTCTAGTTGTATAATTTCCACTCAGCCAGCCTTCCTGTGAGTCTGGGTGGTGTCTGTTTTTTCTTTTCATTGTGGTTTTGAAATAGTTGTGCCCAGCAGCAATTCCGGTGTTCACCTATGCCACCATCTTGGTTTCTCTATCTCTTGATTATATTTAATTTGAAATTAATTTAGCACACATTTTCTAGATAACAAAATTTATATTTATTCTAAAGCTTGCATTGAACAATGATGTGAAGACTTCCATAACGCATTCCCTTATTTGGCTTGCTTTTTGAACACCTAATTGCAACATTAATTGAGGAATTATTACCTGTTTTTTAAAAATCCACTAGTACTTAATAAAGGGCTTAATAAAATAACAGGGAGAAAAAATAGATTATGGGCCATTATATGTTTAATAATTTGCAAATGATGTTAAATTAGAATATTATTGCATTACTGTTCTTTGGAGAACAGATTTAAACAATTCAAAGTAACAGATGTAATTTTTTAGTGCTGAGATTTAACAATAATAAATTAGAAATTGAAAATCATACATATGTTGAATTATATCTTGACTTTTATAGAAGTAATCTCATCATAGTAGGCAAAATTGCAAGCAGCTAGTAGTTCAAATGTTTTATGCTTCTTTTTCTATGAAGTGTAGCTCGTATTTTCTAGTATGAGTAAGCTAACTAAATAAAAGACAAGTCACCAATGTTGTATCCACAGTCTTTCAGAAATAACACAATTTAGCCTATGTTCTCTTACATGTGGACTGACTGATTTTAACAGGCTGGAAAAAAAAATACTGAAGTGACACGTGGAGTTTAAACCAAGTGAAATTATCTGGTGATTATTCTGAGTTTTCCAGAGAGCAGAGAAATAAATGATGCAAACTGAATTTTAGCATTTCTCCCCTTTCATTTCCAACTTATGGGAGACATTTCTAAATCGTTTTTCGGATAGAAAAAATATGTTTCCTTAAGCTCCTTTTTGCTCTTGAGGAGCACCAGCTGGCCGTGAACTTCCAAGTTCCAAATAGAACATGATCGTCACCTAGTGGCCGCAGACAGGGTCCCTGTATGATTTTCCTTGGCCAGCAACCAACCATGTAGTAAGAAAAGGACCTTTGGAGGAGAGGAACCTTAACTCCCACATCGCTTCCCCCTCCCCCAAATTTGACTTGATGTTGCGATCGTCAGCTTATTCCTACAACTAAGGGGCATTCAGCTAGTGCAGCTGATAACCTGAACATGGCCACATTCACTTCATCTTTAAGCTGTGAAATGGCAAAGGATAAAAAAAATAGTGTTTAAAATTTTCTTTTACTTGAATCGAATCAGCTGTTTACACTACGAAAAAAACAAAAAACAAGACATTCTTGTTTTCTTTTAAATTAACCTTCTGTTATTTCCCCCCAAAGGCATCTACCCAAGAGATGCAAATAAAGCAACTCAGTCAGAATTAGATTTGTTCAGGATAGTAGAGGAAGAGAAAAATGTAGATAAACATTTTCTTACCATCGCTCCCTTGGCAGCCACTGTTGGTTGGCTGGGGGAGTTAGGGAGAAAGGATAGGGAGGGAGAATCTTAGCAATGTCCCCCTGGCTGCTGAGTTAGTAAATAAGAAAATGAAAATTCCCATATGGTGCATTCTTTCAGAAATTAAGGCAGTGACGTGTATTCGACTAGTTGGTATTAGATATCTTACAATACAAGCAAGTGCTACAAAGGACCAGGTATTGGTTTGTTTGTTTGTTTTTGTGAGATGGGGCAGGTTGTCTCTGTGTGTGTCTAAGAATATGTATTTGTGTGTGGGTGTGTCTGTCAGAGGAGCAGCCTGTTGATTCATGGCAGAGTCACCTGATGGACCTAGACAAAGAAGGCTATTACTGCAAAGGCCTTTGTGGGACTGGGTGTTATAGTAAGTAGCTGTTGTGTTTCCATAGCAACCTGTGGATGGGTTCAGCTAGAAAGTATCAGGGACTGTATGCATAAATGACAGAGTGAAGCCCAGGGCAAGATAAAAGTGATGTAAAAGGAAATGCCTATATGCTATGTACCACACATTCTATTTTAAAATTGGTACATCTGCTTAACAAAAAATCAAATTCACAAGGTCAACTGAAGTAATGGATGGATATTATTTGTTTGACCATGACATTAAAGAATAGAAATATAAGGTCTTGGGAGGAGTTTTCAGGTTAGATGGAAAAGAAAAAGGAATAAATCAAGGTGGGAAAGCAGATTTTCTCAAGATGCTCCTGGGGAGGTGATGCTGTATAACATGAACCAAATGAGGTGGTTGTTTTGGTTGTATTTCAAGTTCTTAATTGGAGGTTTTATGTATCTCTACTCAGTTACTTTCTTGGCCTATCCAGAGGTCTAATTGAGTTCATTAAGTTAAAAAATAACATTCTTAATAAGAAAATAAAAAGTAAACATTTAAAAATGGATATTTATCTGTGTGTTTATGATAATGTCCTGAGTATGTCTCCTCAGAATTGTGAACTCCTATGAGCAAGGCATATTGAGCATGTCCCATGGAACCAGGAACAAGGAGGCCCTCAAAGTGCCTTAGTGGTTGTATTTAACCACCTGGAGGAAGTAACCATAGAGGTGCGTGCTAGAGCCAGCTCCCACCAGCCCACATGGCTACATGCCTACCCACAGGGTCCCTCTCAGGGAGTTTTCTATGTCTTAGGTAGCTGGCCACCAATCCTGATAAAGATGAGAATAGTAATAATCAACATTAAGAAATCTCAGGACAATGCTCTAATCAAAATTTACAAACTATTTTTACATCTACTTGTTAAAAGCCAGTGTTCTCATTGTCCTTGCAGTTTATAGGGAGAGCACACAAAAATACCCGAGGTAAAAAAATCTCATAGGTAAGTGGATAGGTCGTGTCCCAATGTAGGTCTTTTGACAAGAGAGTCCTTCCAGAAGTACTTTTCGTTTTTAATGGAGAATTTTAATCAGGAGCCTAAAAAAAAACCTTTTAAAACTACAGGCTTACCTTCCCTGTGTTGGGAGTATAGATAATCCTGGATCATGTCTGGAGGCTTTGCACTCAATCATCTGAGCATCCTCCCGGCATGGATTGTCCATGAATGGCCCTGCTCTGATAGGAAGGATAGGCTGCCCCAAGGTTTTGGCAGCCTGGTTTATATTGAAATTTATCTCTCAACATCCTAAATCAATGGTTTTGCTGTTAATCATTAGGTAGAACATTCTTTTTCTTTTTTATATATTTTTATTGATTTC
Source organism: Murina feae (assembly GCA_004026665.1). Classification (NCBI taxonomy): domain Eukaryota; kingdom Metazoa; phylum Chordata; class Mammalia; order Chiroptera; family Vespertilionidae; genus Murina; species Murina feae. The sequence continues at coordinate 20,444 of PVJC01006278.1, read as the reverse complement.
AAAGAGGAAGGGAAAGGGAGAGAGAGATGGAAACATCAATGACGAGAATCATTGATTGGCTGCCTCCTGCACGCCTTCACTGGGGGAGGGAGCCCTTAAGCAGGGCATGTGCCCTTGGCTGGAATCGAGCCCAGGACTCTTCAGTCTGCAGGCCAATGCTCTATCCACTGAGCCAAACCAGCTAGGGTTAGAACATTCTTATTAAAGGTGCCACACATATGTATTTGCTATATCTCTTCATATAACCAAGGTAAAATATATTTTTTAAAATCCTCACTCAAGGATATATGTACCCATTGATGAGAGAGAGAGAGAGAGAGAGAGAGAGAGAGAGAGAGAGAGAGAGAGAGAGAGAGAGAGATATCAATTGGCTGCTTTCTGTATGTGCCCAGACCAGGGACTGAACCCTAAACTTTTTAGTGTACAGGGCGATGCTCCAACTGAGTTACCCAGCCAGTTCTCTGTAACAGTTAAGATCTATAGGACTTAATTTATTCCCAGAAGTTTTAATGAAACAACTCTCCTTTTCCCCCTCTTCCTGGCCAAAATTCAATGACTATCCTAAATAGCTCAGCTTTTCATGCATATATCTTTAGCATGCTTAACAAAAGAAATAGTAGAAATGTTTAAAAAGTAAATAAATAAACAAAAGGAGAACAGCAACTCTGGAGAAAAGTCTTAGGAAGTCTTGTGATCTTGGACAAGACATGAGACTTTAACAAGTATTCAACTCATAGGCTGCTAATAATTTGTCAATAATTAGTCAAACAGCCTAAAGCATTTTAATTACTCTTTCTTAAAAATTTATTTGAGAGAGAGAGAAACATTGACTTGTTGTCCCAAATGCATTCATTGGTTGATTCTTTTATTTATTTAATTAAAAATGTATTTGTATTGATTTCAGAGAGGAAGGGAGAGGGTACGAGATAGAAGCATCAATGATGAGATAGAATCATTGATCAGCTGCCTGCTGCATGCCCCACACTAGGGATCGAGCCTGCAGTCCAGGCATGTGCCCTAACAGGGATCAAACCAAAAACTTTGGTGTGTAAGATCAATGCTCTAACCAACTGAGCTTCCTGGCCAGGGCCTATTTTAGTTACTCTTCATTTTAATGGTATACCTTCAATTTTTCAGCATATTGTGTTTCTCTGAGTTCCCAGACATAATTTATTAATTCTCTGCAAACTTTAGGAACAGAAAAATGCAAAGAACAGAAAAATGTACATATGGCCTTCAAGCAAGGTTTTTCTCCTATGTACACACCATCATGGAAATTTTCCTGGAAAATGTGTTAGTTTGTGCACTTATTGGCTTTTTAGTGTGTGTCTAGAAATTCATTCTTGAAGGGAGATGAGACTTTCTTGTTATCTGGCTTTTTGTGAGACTAGCAAATGGAAAAAAAAACATTTATTATCTGGTCATTTGTGGGGGGAGTAGAAGAAACAGATAAGACAAAGAAGGAATTAGAAAAGGAGAAGAGTAGGATAAAAATCTTTAAAAATACATTGGTTAGGTCCACCCAGCATGGTTCAGTGGTTGAGTGTTAACTTATGAACCAAGAGGTCACAGTTCAATTCCCAGTCATGGCAAATGCCTGGGTTGTGGGCTCTATCCCCAGTGGGGAGCATGCAGGAGACAGCTGACCAGTGATTCTCTCTCATCATTGATGTGTCTATCTCTCTTTCCCTCTCCTTTCTCCTCTGAAATCAATAAAAATAAAATAAAATAAAAATATGTTGGTTAGGAAAAGTGTTCACCTAATATGTACTTAAAACTAGCAATTTCTGTAATGACAACTCAAAAGAATATATTAAATCAAGACTCTCTAAATATTGTAAGTCCTAAAAGAAGTCACCTAATATAAGATTTAATATAATAAACGTCTCTTTTTATCTTTAGTGCCTTTTTGTCTTAACATTAAGCTTCTGTTAATTGCAACTACTATGTACTTAACTCTGAGTATTTAAAAATAAAAATAAAAGAAAAATATGATCTGAAAGAAGGTAAAGAAGGTCTTTGAGCAGCTGAAAGAGCTTCCACAAAGCTTGTGTGCTTTCTATCATACCTTCAGCTTGTCACTCTAGCCCGTTCACTTTTCCTTTGTATGGAAGGGACTAGGTCACTGAACTGATGTGAGCTTCACGAGGCTTAATGAGACGATATATTTTGTAACTCCAATAATAAATGGTATTTAGAGTGGGCTCAATAAATACTTAGGAATGAGTGAGAAGATTAGAAGAGGTATTTTGTAGTCGGGGTTGTTGGAGACAAGGACATACCGTTGGGAGAAGTTATAGCTGATGGCCCAAAATCTATAGAAAGAGTGAGAAAAATAAAACCAGACATAAAGGTTAGAAAATTAAAGACACATAGTCCTACATATCTTACTAACCTCTGAGGGATTATAGCGTAGGTACAAAAACAATTGCCATCGACAATAACAATTCTGAGTAATTAGGAAATATTACATTTTTGTTTAATATTCATTTAATAAAAGCCAAGGAGCTGCACAGTGCACTTTCAAAATATTTCCCCATTGGAGAGGATATTAAAATATTCCCTCAGCTGGAAAACTTAGTTCCATCCCATGCTAGGTTTCTTTTTCAAAATGTAATCTTGATGCTATAATATTATGCATCTGAATACAACTCCTTGGTTCTATTCCAGGGTGTCTAACTCCACAGTATCTTTGGTAGACATAGAAAATATGCTTTTTCTTTGTCTTTGTGATTTATTAAGTTTCCCAGTACAGAATTTTAATATATGCCACATATCAGACCTTCCTGTTTCAGTTACAAAACAATACAGAATCGGATCAGCAACACAATTTAAACTCGTTAATGCAACTGTGATTCTATACATTTTATAGGTCTGCTTCCCATACTTTTGGTCAACTATCGGCTCTAAAATGCTGCGGAGCAGCAACATCACATGAAAGGGAGTAAAGCACAAGACAAAAGTCAATGTGACAGTAACAAGTAGTTTTATGATTCTTTTCTTCTCACTGGTTTCCGTGGCTTGATTATGTTGCACCGCTTGGTAAACTTTCCGGTTGCAAATCATCATGATGACCAAAGGTATAGCATAGCCTGTACACGTCCTAAATAAGTTGAACCTAATTTGCCATTTCTCCAAAGGGTACCTGTCATAGCATAGAGTAAAAGTAGACTTATTGGTGCCACAATATTCTGTAGATATCTCATCTTCCCACAAAATGGCAGCATTGAAGATGGTTTCTACTACCCAGATGGACAGGCTGACCATGAACGCTGATCTCCTTGTTCTTAGGAAAAAGAACTTCAGAGGATAGACAACTGCTAGATACCGGTCCACAGCAATGCAGGTGAGGAAGGCTGTGCTGCTGTAAAAGTTCATGTACATGAAGAAAGCACACCCCTTGCACAAGGCATCAGAGAAAACCCAATTGTCTTGATTCCAAGTATAATGAATCCAGAGAGGGAGAGTGAGAGCATACAGCAGATCGGACAGTGACAAACTGAAGAGATAAATGCCTAATTCATTTTCTTTCTTTGCTTGCAGGAAAGACACACAGAGAGATCCAATATTGGCTGGAATGCTGACGATTACCACGAAGACGTAAACAATTGGAAACAAATAGTGATCCAGGTCGTGCTGCTCATCAGTACATGTGCTGTTCATTTTTTTTCTTTTTAACGTGGCAATTACATTAGTTCTTAGGAGCTAAACAGCAAAGTAAGTCTTGCCTCATTTACTTTGTCCTCAACATTCAATTCTCTTTCACTTTTCAATTGTCTTTGCTTCCAAAAGTGCTGGTTAATTCATGAATGCTTTTAAAGAATGGGCATAGATTCCTTTTCACACAGATGTCAATGGTGTGGAGTCAGGATCCAGGCCTTGGGCTTAGCTAGCGTGGCCAGTTGATTTTGGTGGGTGGACGTCCATGTGTTTATCATCACGGAATGCTGGTAAGGAAACCCACAAGGATCGATCTTTCAGAGCCTGTTGTGCCCAATTTGTTTGGCGTGAAACTCAGGAGGTTGGTGCAAACACAAATAAACTTCACAGAGATTGGCACCTCTTTTTAAAATGCCTTTGTTTCTGTAATAAAAGATGAAGTAGAATAACTTAGATGTTTAAAAGATACATCAGGATTTTGAAGCAATATTCTTGTATTTTACTTAATAGAGTTTTTAAAAATGCATTAAACTACAATAAGGTGTTTGTAATAAGAAAATGATCTAATTGACTTAAATAAAGGAAATCAAGCTGAGATATTTTACTTACTTCAAATAAGAATTATCCAAGAGATACTAAATTCCGAGGAATTCAATTTCTCACTGGACATGATCTAAGAATACAAAACTAAAGTTGAAAAGTCATCTTAAGAGCTAATAAAAAAGATGGCAAATTCATTGATTTGTTTGTAACAGTAAAAGCATTTGAGTGTATGATAAACTATATGGTTGTATGATTTCAAAATGTTAATTTCATAGGCATTCTAGAGATAAGGCACTTTCAAAATCAGCTTATCAGCCAAGAAAATATTGTCACAAGAAATTTGATAAACTATTTCAAACTAGTGGAGCTTGCTGAACCTTCATCAAGAATTAGATAACACTATCTCTTCTGTTCCTTTCACTTCCTTTGTGGTTAACCCACATTATGTTTCTGATACTCCTGTGAAATAGAGATCAGAATGTTCTAAGTTATGATTAAAATCTTGTGATCATCAGTTTCCTTCTTTATTAGGTGAATATATATATATATATAATAAAAGAGCAATATGCAAATTAACCATCTCTCTGGGACACCTAGGCCACGCCCACCAGCCAAGCCATACCCACCAGCCAATCAGAGCTGCTGTATGCAAATTAACCCAGCCAAGATGGTGGCCGGCAGCCACGGAGCTAGAGTAAACAGCAGGCTTCTGTTGCAACTGCCGGTCTAGTTTGGCTGAGCCTCTGCTCATGATAACAATGTTTCAATTATAGAAGCCATGGAGCTGAAACAAACAGAAGGCTTCTTTACCTGCCTAGGCCTCAACTCAAAGTAACAGTGTTTCAATTATAGAAGATAAATAAACCCCAGAAACCTGATTCCAGCCAGCCTCGCTGGGACCTTGGGTCAATGGGAGCTGTGGGCAGCCTGAAACCCTGAAATCGTCCCTCAGCCCCTCACCCAAGCTGGCCAGGTACCCCAGTAGGGACTAGAACCCTGAAGGGACTGTGGGCAGCCTGAAAACGGCCCTCAGCCCGTCACCCAGGCTTGCCACACCCCAATGGGGTGAGGGTCTACACTGGGGGGCTTGGCCAGACTGCAAACAGCCATCCGCCCCTCACCCAGGCTGGCCAGGCACACCAGCAGGTGGACATCCCCTGAGGGGTCCCAGACTGTGAGAGGGCATAGGCTAGGCTGAGGGACCCCCCAAGTGCACAAATATATATATATTCCCCCAAAAAATGTGTACATATTTTACAACTGATTCTATTACATTTTGAAAATGAAATATATTTTAATAAATACTGCCTTTATAATTTTGCAAAGTTTGTGTACATTTTGGGGGGTACCATGTATATGTGTATATATATATATGCAGGTTTTATGTTACAGGTTCATATAGGAATAGAGAATCTGCCCTTTTCCCCATATAGGGGTAGAGAAATACTTCTGTCTTCCTTTGCTGGTGCTTTATGATTTATCTGATGTGTGCTCTGTAGAGTCACTAGGCAAGACAAGGAAGATTTACCTTCTACCTGTGTGCAGGTAACATCAAAACCATCCCCTTCCAAGTGTCATTAAGCTCTAGGCACAAAAGAGACCTGTCTCCACAAGGCACAAGGATTCTGACAGTGTAACCAATATCCAGAGTGTATAGTATACATATGTCACTCTGAAAGCAAAATAGAGAACTGAAGTGTTCTAGTTTTACCACACCTAAAAATAGGAACAGAACGTGAAAAACAGCCCTTTACATCAATGGGTGTATCTTGGTTGGAAAACTGGCACTTGTGTATATCATATGGCTTGGAAACTCCACTTCTAGGCACATGCTCAGCAGAAATAGATGCATATGATTACAAAAAGATGTATAATTAGTATGTTCACAGTAGTACTATCTGTAATATCCCCCAACTGGAATACTCATTAGCAGTACAATAGATAAGTAAATTGTTGTATAGCAACACAATTGAAATCCATGAACCAATGAAAATGAACAAATGATTGCTCATTCATGCAATAACATGGTTGAAGTTCAGAAACATAATGTAGAGTGACAGAAAAAGGCAGTATACACTATCTGATTAAGAAGCAGATAAAATTAATCTATGCTGTCAGAAATCAGTGTAGTGGTCCATGTAGTGAGGGCTAGATGTTTTGGGCACTGTATTAAATGACATGATACTTGTTTTAATTTATGTTTCACTACAGCTCTGTGCTATTTATTATAATCCTATATTTCAAATTGAGCCACCTATTAAGCAATTAACCCCAAATAATGTATCTAATCTTTGGTAGAATTCAGCCACAATCCTAGATTGTAATGCTAGGACCTCTTATTTTGTTTTTTGCCTTTTGGACAAAAATACCTTAAAAATCTGAGGTATTTTTGCAAAAATTCAGACTACCTTTGTTGAGAATGAAGATAATATTTTCTACTTTCCATCTAAATAGTAGCACCAATAGATTAGCACAAGTCTTGTAGTTAGAACAGTTCTAATTAAAGAACATGATTTATGAATAATCATTTATGCAAATTAGATATATAAAACCTCATATTTTCTAGAAGTCATCTCTTTTATGTTCTCTATAAAACATGGACTTCAATTAACTTATAAAAATGATCTCACATCATGTCCTCAAACTCTGTGACAATGTGTTGTTATGTTTTCTTAGAACTATCACCATGGTTTCTTTGAAAGGTTAAAATGAAAAGTGTTTCTTTTCAACAAATTATAATGGATAACGTAAGAATTTTACTTAAACGGGCTTTTATTTTTTCCTGTACTTGATGTTGGAAATAGATGGCTAAAAGGAGCAAATATCTTGCTACCACACCAAGAAAAAACAATCTTCCAGTTCTCAGAGTTGTAAGGCTGAATTTTATAACCTATATTTTAGTTTCGGAATCCTCTGTGAATTGTTTTAAAGTTGAAATTATCTCTCATTACTTATAATATGATAATAAAGAACATATAAAGACCTACTGTGAAATCTATCTTCTATCTATCTATCTATCTATCTCTATTTATCTATCTATCTATCTATCTATCTATCTATCTATCTATCTATCATCTATCTAATCATCTCTTACAAGTAAGAACCATTGTGCATTTCTCTTCCTTCTCAACAAAGCTGATCTGCATTAATGCAGGAAACTATGTAAAGTGTCACAGTAAACATTTGTGTGTGTGAGAGAGAGAGAGAGAAAGAGAGAGAGAGAAAGAGAGAGAGAGAGAGAGAGAGAGAGAGAGAGAGAGAGAGAGAAAGAGATTAGCCACTATGTGTGAAATTCAGGAAAAACAAGAAAGAAGAATGCCAGGTCCCCAAAAGGTTTAGAGAGAAAATGAATAGAATGGACATATACTAGTAACACAAAACAAGTGTGACGAACAACAGTCTAGAACTCATGAAGGACATGGAATCCTCAAATGTATGAAGGCCGGTGAATCCCACTGAGATTGAAAACAAACAAATGAAGATGGAAATTTACACTAGACACACTGTCATCAAACTGCAAATCAACAAAAACCAAGAAAAAAGAGCCAGAAAGAAAAGATGGACTCTCTACAGAGGATGAAATTTAGACTGATAAAGGAGTTCTCAACAGCAATAACAACAGATACCAGAACACAGTGGATTGATAGTTCCAAATGGCTAAGAAAATGTCATCCCGTAATTGTCTACCCAGCAGAACTAAATTTCAAAAGCAAAAATAAAGATATTTTCAGATAAACTATCACTGAGAAAATTGGCCCCTAAAATCCTTATAAAAGAAAGGATATAAGTGAGAAGGAAAATGACACTAGAAAAAAATCTGAGATGCTTGAAAGATTGAATAAGCTACTGAGGATCAACTCTGGTGGCTGCACAGTATCACGCCCATTACTGGGCTCGCTGTGTCTGGAAAAGCACCTGAACCATAAAATATCCTTCCTCAGAATCAGGACCAAGAGAGCTGGGTCAGTGGGGGCCCCCTCCTCCTTTACTCATGTTACTCAAAAATATGTACCCTTTCTCTCTAAAAAAAGATAAGATGAGTAAAATGGAAGGAATGGTTTTAGGATGACTTGGTAAAAGCGTTTCCTGTCTTCACGGAAACAATCACGAGACCTGATGGTTTGATGAAGATACTGGGTGTCTTGTCAGTTGGGAAACAGGCAGTGGGTGGGCTCTGGAGACTGAAATGCAGTCTTTGGGGGATTTGTGAACATGTGTGTTTCTTCACCTCTCTAACTTTCAGTTTCCAAAGGTGTAAGATAATGAGATAGCACCCACTTCTTAGAGTTGTTGTGAGGATTAAATGACAACACATGAAGCAAAGTACCTTTACTAAATATTATCTAATATTATTGTGTTAATGACAACACCAGTAGTTTATAGGTGTCCTTTGTGCCGTCCCTTACATTTCCTAAAATCAGAGCACCGTGGAGAAGCCAGAGGCCCTCAGAATATAATGTATACAGTGACGTTTCACATACAATACCAGCTCTGCAGAAAATAGTTGTTAATTTGTGTGAATCTGAGATTTTAATGAATACATAATTTTATTATGCATGCATCTTTTCAGTTATTATTTTGACTAATCGAAGTTTCAGAAAAATTATTTTTAGGACTAGTTCTGAAAAAAAATGTACGTTTTTTACTTTTGTTTTCTTTGTTACCAATTGCCAAAAGAAGACAATCCATAGCATATTAAAATATAACTATTCTTAACCAGCTCCTAAAATAGTACAAATCATTGATGATAGTGATCAAAAGACAAAATGTTTCCCCACAGTGTTATAGGATACATTTGCCTTCATTTATCATTTTAATAGCTACTTATTAAGACTCTATTATATGCCAGACAGGGTGATACTCACTTATTAAGAATTATTAATCAATACTTCTTAATAATGGATATATTATTTCCAAATTTCACTTTAGTTCTGATGGCATAAAAAGTATCACTAGACCATTGTGCTGATGAGGAAATGGTGCTTACTAACTCTACAGCCAGGAGCTTCCTTGGAGATAGACCTATCTTTCTAACCACTTAATTCAGTTTGCCAAATGAAGAGGAAACAGTATAAACATCCCCCTTTTGCATGTAATTTTATCTAACTGTAAATGAACCTTCTGACATCCTTTTATCATTCCTCAAAGTAGAGGGAACCACGTGTCATCCTCTTTTCTCTCTTATGATGCTCCGCATCGACACATTTATACAACCTAAACTAGACAAAATGTTGCAAACATCACTGACAAGCAGGCAAAAGTATGTTATCAACTTAGAAATCATATTTCATTTTAAAATTTTACACTTACCCATGTTTCTTGGGGTGACGATTTTGTCAACTGAGGAGCCAGAAAAATCTGCTTGCATCAAGAAGAGAAACCCACACTGTTGAGTGGACAGGAAGTTGCACTCATATTTCGTCATAAGCCAATGAGGAAGCAGCACCTTAACAGGAGGGAGGTATTTGACCCAAATCTGAACCAAAAAAAGTCTCCTAAATACTTTAAAAGATGTTTTATCTATTATTTACTAGAGTATAATTTTTTTATAACTTGCTTTTCTCTTTGCATCTTAATTACAATGTATACTAATATTACATGGGTATTATTTAATAGAATATGTACTAGAATTCATTGATTCATTGATTCAGTGACGCATTTGCTCTGTCAACAAATACCTCTATAATACCCTTAGTGCACAGTGCTGGGAGCTATTTAGGACCTGGTTATAGCCTGTAGGAGCTTATCACATAGGGAAGGAGAAAGGTACGTGCAATAATCACCATAATACAATGACAAAAAATAGATAAATCCTCCAAGAGAGGTACAAAAAGATAGGATGAGTCATTGGATGGGAGGTAGGGTAGGATGTTGTAGATGGATTCAGGGTGATCAAGATCCATGGGAGAAAAACTGCAGAGGGAAGGTGGGGGCTGGGTATATACTGAACATATTTCATTGCTTAATGGGAGTGACAGCAGGGCTAACTAAATCTTTTGTTCTTTAAGGTGACCTAGTAGTTTGGCTTCATAGTATTATATTGTAGAACCATTTTCTCCTTTGATTATTAGAATAAAAGGCAATGATTGCTAAAACCATGTTAAAACTAGTTGAACTAACTGGTTTCGAAAAACCAATAATTTTATGAAACTGGAAAATCACTTTGAGAAATACATGGATTGCTATAATGAAAATTCATGTAGTTGACAGTTGCCACCGAATCTATAAGTAGTTTAATATGAAGTGAAATGAGCTCCTAGAACTTTTCAGATATAAAATAATCAGACATCACTGTTGAACTTTGTCATCTAAAATTTGTATTACAAATGAAGGGGAGCGTATTACTTTATAAAAACAGAATTAATTAGAGATGTAAATATTTCACTTGAAAGACTGTAATCAAGACAATTTGAATCTATTTTTGTAAAAGAAGATTAGAGGTTGTTGTTGTACTTTTTAGAAATTCTCCCTATAGTCCTAATTGGTTTGTATCAGTGGATAGAGCATTGGCCTGTGGACTCAAGGGTCCCAGGTTCAAATTCCGATCAAGGGCATGTACCTTGGTTGCAGGCACATCCCCAGTAGGGGACATGCAGGAGGCAGCTGATCTATGTTTCCCTCTCTCCCACTCCCTTCCTTTCTGTGAAAAATCAATAAAATAGATTTTAAAAAAATAAAAATTCTTTCTAGAGATATCAAAGATATCTTATGACTAACCTTGACTTTAATCTTGAGGTTATTCAGGGTAATACAAGAATGTAAAGGTTTTCTATACTTCCTTTGTAGGTCTTTCATGAGAACAATAAAAGTAATAATTTATAAAAGGCATGAAAATTTTCAGAGTAATTGAGCATACAGTAATGTAAAGATTCAGAATACTTTGTATTTTTACTAAAACAATGAAAAATTAAAGTACAATGTGGAAATCTTATATAATAAAAGGGTAATATGCAAATTGACCCTAATAGCAGAATGACTGGGAATGACTGGTCACTGTGACACACACTGACAACCAGGGGGCAGATACTCAATGCAGGAGGTGCCCCATGGTGGTCAGTGGGCTCCTACAGTGGGAGCTTTGCTGAGCCACAAGCCAGGCTAACAGCTTCTAGCACAGTGGTGGTGGTGAGAGCTTCTCCCACCTCCTCAGCAGCGCTAAGGATGTCCGATTGCAGCTTAGGCCTGCTCCCTGCTGGCAAGTGGACATCCCCTGAGGGCTTCTGGGATGCCAGAGGGATGTCTGACTGCCAGTTTAGATCTGATTCCCTAGAAAGTGGGCCTAAGCCATCAGGTGGACATCCTCTAAGGGGTCCCAGACTGCGTGTGAGAGGGCACAGGCTGGGCTGAGGGACCCTCCTGAGTGCACAAATTTTTGTGCACCGGGCCTCTAGTTAATAATAAAACCCTTAAGCCTCTACAAAAATGAAAGTAATGATTTCAATTTATACAAGTTCTCATTTTTGCTTCGTTTTGCACATCGGATTATCTGTTGCATTTACACATGGGTATTTCTATTTTACCCAAATAGACTATACTTCTGCTTTTAGGAAAAAACTACTTTTCACACCAAACATTTATGTACTTTGCTCTTCAAAAAAAGGGATGTAGCTAAAAAAAACAAAACAAACTTTCACCTTTGATTAAATAGGAGAGAAACTGTGGCTGATTTATGCTGAACCATTGCCAATTCTACACAGTAAGACATTTAATAACGTTAAAAAAATTTGCTTTTCATTTAGTCCAGAATATTTGACAATACTGCATTTTCAACCACAGGGCTATTAATGAAGAGTTGGTAATTTGAGAGCTCTTGAGTCTCTGTGACATTTCAAACACTAAAGTGAGAAAAAGCCAACTAGCAATTATTGTAAATACTGCCTTTAGGGGATGCGCATTTTTGGCGAGCCAGTTCTCTGGTCTTCTGAGGTCACAAAATGGACACCCATCTCTGGGCAGTGTCAGGGCACTTCTGCCACCCATGTGGAAAAGGGGAAGAGAATGTGGTTCTGCCAGTTTCAACTTTTCCATGGGGCTGACAGTGCAAGAGCCTTATCTGCTGATGAAGGGTCCTTTGTGAGGCTGCATTGTCTGTTTGGTACAAATTCACTAGTTAAAGCAGCATTTATTGCTTCTTAGGAGGATTTATTGGAAGGACGGTGGTGGAGTGTGGGGAGAAGACATTCCTAGGGTTTTTTTTAAAAAAATCTTTGTTGTTGAAAATATTACAGATTTCTCTCCCCCCGCCGCCCCCCCGCCCGTTATTTCTCCCATTGCCAGCCTCCACCTGGTTCCTGCCCTGCTCCAGGCCTTCATCACCCTATTGTCTATGTCCATGGGTTATTCATATGTGCATACAAATCCTTTACTTAATCTCTTCCCATCCCTCCCACACCAATTCCCTCGGAGATTCTTCAGTCTCTGTGTTTCCATGCCTCTGGTTCTATTTAATTCATCAGTTAATTTTGCTCATCAGATTTCTTGTTCATTTTCTTTTTTTGATTTTTAGATACAATTGTTGATAGATATGTATTTATTACCATTTTATTGTTCAGATTCCTGATTTGTTTTCCTCCCCTTCCTCCTCTTCCTCCCCTCCTCCTCCTCTTCCTCATCCTTCTCCTTCTCCTTCTTTAAGAAGACCCTTTAACATTTCATGTAATGCTGGTTGGGTGGTGATGAATTCCTTTGGCTTTTTCTTGTCTGTGTAGTTCTTTATCTGACCTTCAATTCTAAATGGTAGCTTTGCTGGGCAGAGTAATCTTGGTTGTAGGTCCTTGCTTTTCATCTCTTTGAATATTTCTTGCCACTCCCTTCTGGCCTACAAAGTTTCTGTTGAGAAATCAGCTGACAGCCCTGTGGGAACTCCCATGTAGGAAACTGCTTTTCTCTTGCTGCTTTTAAGATTGACTCTTTGTCTTTAACCCTTGGCATTTTCATTATGATGTGTCTTGGTGTGGGCCTCTTTGAGTTCCTATTGTTTGGGACTTTCTGTGCTTCCTGGACTTGTATGTCTATTTCTTTCACCAGGTAGGGGAAGTTTTCTGTCATTTTTTAAAAATAGGTTTTCAATTTATTTCTCCTTCTCTTCACCTTCCTGTACCCCCATGATGCGAGTATTGGTGTGCTTGAAGTAGTCCCAGAGACTCCTTACACTATCTTCATAATTTCGGATTCTTTTTTCTTTTTGCTGTTCTGACTGGGTGTTTTTTGCTTCCTCCAATGCCACATAACTGATTTGCTTCTCAGTGTCTTCTACTCTACTGTGATTCCCTGTAAATTTTTTTTCATTTTAGTTAGTGTATCCTTCATTTTTGACTGGTCTTTTTTGATGTCGATGTTTTCACTAAGTTCCTTGAAGTTCTTATTAAGTTCCTTGAGTACCCTTATAATTATTGTTAGAACACTGTATCTGGTAGTTTTCTTGCTCCCATTTCATTTCATTCTTTTTCTGGGGATTACTTCTGTTTTTCATTTCTACACTGGCTCTGGGACCTCTGGGACCTCCTGGAGGTGCAAAGTCAACTACTGCCTGTGCTATGTCAGGCCACCTAGCATGAGCTACAGAATTTTGGGCAGATGGTTGCTACTTGTGTTGGGCTTGGAGATACCAAGAGAGGGAAAGTTGCGAAGCAAAGCAGGCTGCTCAAGTGCCAGAGATGGGGCCTCTTTTTGAAAAGTATTTCCCAGCTGGCATGGCTCAATGGATGAGCACTGAACTATGAACCTGGAGGTCATGGTTTGATTGCCAGTCAGGGAAAATGCCCAGGTTGCAGACTCAATCCCCAGAAGGGGGTGTGCAGGAAGCAGCCAATCAATAATTCTCTCTCATCATTGAGGTCTCTCTCTCCCTCTTCCTTCCTCTCTAAAATCAATATATATAATGCCAGTGGTCTTAATCCAGCATCTAGAAAGGTTCAGGAATCTGGAGAAGGTGCTATGTGTAGGTTAACCATGAGTCCAGAGATGAAACATAATTTTGGGGGCCAGAGGAAACTTAGCTAAAGGAATTAAGTTCTCCTTGTCTCAGGACCCCTTGCTATTTATTAACACAATTTGTCCTAAGGCAAGGTAGGTATACATTTCAAAGGATAGAGTTAGGTATACAGAATCCATTGTCAGATTGGGGAAAATTGCCTATGGCTGTTCAGGTGTTTGGCCAGTAGGAGGCAATAACATGTAGATTAAGATGCCCTCAGCTGTCTGGCAGCAAGCAATCAATTTATGCATCCTTTTCAGGTTTGGGGAAATACCTTCAGCCATCTCCAGATGATTCAGCCCTGCTGACATACTGGGCTTCTGCTACATATATATTGTGGGTGTCCTTATAACATGGGCTTCCTGTGTGTGTGTGTGTGTGTGTGTGTGTATATATATATATATATATATATATATATATATATATATATATAGAGAGAGAGAGAGAGAGAGAGAGAGAGAGAGAGAGAGAGAGAGAGAGAGAGAGAGAGAGAGAGAGGTGGAGCATGCTACTGATGAGGATAACTCAGGTGAGTACTGCATGGGCTAAGTACTGAAAACCAGAATGAGGGCGTCTCAGGCCAGAATTGATAAACAGTAGCTTGAACTCCTGTATTTGAAGATAGGGCATTTAAATCAATGATTAAATTAAAATGGAGCTGTTAGCATGGGCCCCAATACAATAGATATGACTGGTGTCATTACAAGAAGAGATCTGTACACACAAAGAGACATAGGGCTTTGCATGGTACATAGTGAGGACACAGAGAGAAGACAGCCATCTGCAAGCTAAGGAGAGGGGCCTCAGAATAAAGCACACTTACTCACATTTTGATCTTGATCTTCCTAGCTCCCCGCACTGTGAGAAAATAAGTTTCTGTTGTTTAAATCACCCATCCTGTGGTATTTTATTATGGCAGCCAAGAACACGAATACAGGTGGAACCTGGAGGAGGGAGAGATTGGATCCTGAATTGATTGTGATTAAGTTTCCACTATGTGGCAGAAGGGGGGATTGAAACAGAATTTAGTTGTTACCGAAATATGAAGAATGTTCTATTGCTGGCATCCGTGGTTGTCCTGAGATGGGAATCCACAAAATTAAGATCCAAAATGTGTAATTCAATAGACATTTGCTAAGTAAGTTTTTTTTATAGGACTACTGAGCAAAAGACTTTTCTCATTCCTTTTCAAGGGCCTAAAATGTAACTATCCTATATAATAAAGAGCTAATATGCTAATTAGACTGGATGGCAGAACAACCTTCCAGAATGACTAATGGGCAGGGCTGCAGGGCTGAGAGGCAGCTGGGGTCATGAGGGCTGAGGCAGCCAGGGCTGCAAGGGCCGAGCCCCTTGCACGAATTTTGTGCATTGGGCCTCTAGTTAGAAAATATTTCTCTTGAGTCTTGAAAGTTTTGCTTTCAGGCTTCCTTTCTAAAGATGCAAATATTCCTGGGAGAGGTAAAATATTAGGTTTTCAGGTAAAACCTTGGTTGGCTGCTACCTTTTGGCACAGCTCCCCAGGTTCTATTTACATCAGTTCTCCAAGTTTGGTTCTTGGAGCATTAATGCCACCAGGGAAAATGTGAGAACTACAGTTCTGGGTCTCATCCCAGGCCCAGGAAGTCAGAAGCTCAGGGGTGTGAGTCCAGCAATGTGTGTTATAACATGCCCTCTAAGTGAGTCTGGTGCTGCAAAGTTTGAGAATGACTGGTGTACAGGATGGGTGCTGTGAAAGAGACTGTAAGGCAGGCATCCTGAAACTATGGCCCGCAGGCCACATGCAGCCTGCTGAAGACATTTATCTGGCCCGTCGGGTGTTTTTGCCACAGCTGCCTGTCCTGCTTAAAATAAGGTATGTGCACTGTGCATAGGAATTTGTTCATAGTTTTGTTTTTTTTTAAACTATAGTCAGGCCCTCCAACGGTCTGAGGGACAGTGAACTGGCCCCGTTTAAAAAGTTTGAGGACCCCTGCTGTAAGGGGTCAGAGAGAACAGAACCTCTGAAAAGGAAAAAGGGTGGAAACACTTTGTGTTAAAATTGTTGTCTGTTTTGGGTACTTTAACCCTATTGTCCTTTCATCAGCAATTAAATTCCCCTATGCATCATTGTACCACTAGCTCATTTGGCTCTACCTTTAAAAAGTTTTGAGTTAATACAGCTTCTCATTTTGGACTTGTAAACGTTTTTGACTTCAAGGTTAAGTCAGAACATGCTTAAATACAGTAATAGTTAAAATGGAGATGTGTTATCAAACCGAAGACTGGAGTCTTTCATATCCTAAACACCTTTTTAGAAGATATATATTTATCGGTGTCTGTAAATTATATAAGTAATGTTAATGCCTTTATTATTCCACTTATTAAATTATATAAATAACTAGAGGCCTGATGCACGAAGATTTGTGTAAGAATAGGCCTTCCTTCCCCTGGCTACTGGCACCACCTTCACTCTGGCTGGAGCTGCCTTTCTGCCTTCCCACACTGCCCAGAGGCCTGGAGTGGCTGGGGTGGGGCAGGATGCCTGCCCAAAGGCCCACCATCTTTTTTTGGGGTTAATTTGCATACTCACTCCTGATTGGCTGTGGGTGTCACAAAAGGATGGTCAATTTGTATATTTATCTATTATTAGTATAGATGTTAATGCCTTTATTATTCCACATAACAACCAAATGTTAAGAATACTATTAATTCCAAATGGTTTCTGCCGATGTATTGTGGGTGTGCGGACTGCTGTCTAGCTTAATTTTTGAAGTCATCTGTTCTGTCAAGTTTGCTTATGGTGGGGCTAGCCAGCTGATAGTTTAAGATTTAAGATCCCAAAAGTGTCTGGCCAGCATGGCTCAGTGGTTGAGCATCAACCTATGAACTAGGAGGTCACAGTTCAATTCCCAGTCAGGGCATATGCCTGGATTATGCACTTGGTCCCCAGTGTGGGGCATGCAGGCAGCAGATCAATGATTCTTTCTCATCAATGAATCTCTCTTCTTCCTTCCTCTCTGAAATCAATAAAAATAAAATATAAAAGACAAAAAGTGTTTCATGCGTTTGGGTTTAACCAAGGCATGCGTTAATATTTAAGGCGGTTCAACCTAAAGGATGGGGCAGAGAAGAAATACAGATGATTGGTAAATACTGAGTCAGCTGGGGCTGAGTAATGAGACAGACAGGAGGGAAGATCTAGTGTCAATGGGATTGGTATGGATTCTGTGGCATCAGGACTGGTAAAGGTTCTGTTACCCAGAGTTGTGGGTAATATCAAAATCCAAAGAATGAGCATAGCTGAGATTATCATGAAAATCCAAGAGTGATAGGAATACCTGCAATTTTATAAAAAAATAATGCATCTTTACTCTCCCCAGTGCTTTTTAGGAGGATGCTAAAATATCTTTGCAAGTACACAGCAATTGAATAAACTCTTTATGATGTTTTATAATACCCATGTCTTTCAATAAATTCAATATTGATGTGCGATATTTAATGCGCATCATTTTGAGTGGTTTTCTAAAATTCATCATGGGCATGTGTGTGATTTGAAAATATGTTTACAAATTTCTTGACACTCTTCCTTTCAAAAGGTGAAGCCTAATTTCTGGCGCCTTGATGTGGCTAGACTTAGTGTGTCACCCTAGTTAACAGGATAAAGCAGAAGCAATGGTTTGGTCAGAAAAATTTGTGACTTCCTCCTTCTCCCTCTCCCTCTCTCTCTGATTGCTTGGGCTGAGGGAAGCCAGCTACCAAATGATGAGAAAAGACCCACATGTCTAACTGCCACTTCCGTGTTCTCACGCCTTGAGCAAATTTGAGTGCTGTGCCCAGTGGGCGAAGGATTTCTCTTTCTCAGCTTGTAGTCTCGAGTTTTTATTAGAAATTTCCTCGTCTAATAGAGCATAAAAAATAAGTTTGAAACAAGAGATATTTTCTCCAGTAAGGAATTACTCTGGTATATGAACTAATAGGAACCAGTGGTTTGTCCTGGAGGCAAAGCTACTTTTTCTGCGAAATATTTTGTGTTTCCCCTTCTGCAGATTGCACACATTGCACAAACATTGGTGGCGTGCCTCCCAAATGCAAGGTACAATGATGCGCTACACGATGACTAATGCTGGAGAGTTTCAACTTCCCGATTCCGTGTACATGGTATTTTCCTCTATTACCACCTTGGTACTTCCCTTCTAGTGACATTATTACATGTTATATGCAGAGCATAGATATAAAGTCACAGGCTTGGTAGGACGCTCAGCGTTCACTCCATCTGTCATCCTTGGCTTTTCATTGACTGCCGCTCCAGCTCGCACCTAACACGCTGCGTGAGAGCAGATGGAGGAGAGGGAGCTCTGGAAAGGTAAATGGATGGGAGCTGGATAGTTACCGACTTGTGCCACAGAATGGTGGCAGGAGGGAAGGTACTAGGAAAACAAGAAATAGAGGTGATCCGTGTAGAACGGGGACTAAATAACCACCCAAACCAAAACGTTCTTGAGGGTGAAGGGGCACCTTTACAATCACGTTGGGGCTGTCCTTGGGAAACCAGATTAGACCTACAGTAATTTACCGAGTGAAACGCAGCAAGTACAGCTTCTCTCCCCCAGTTCCCCTGCAGCCTCGGAGAGACTCTTCCATCTGCTCCATTGCCAAGGAAATCAGAAACCTCAGACCAATGCTGGATGTGGCAGACATCTCGGGACAATCCACAACTTCCCTTCCAGTCGAGGGTCATTTGTCTGGAACCATTTCAGCTGGCGGTGGAAGGTCCCTTATGAAGCTAAAAGCTAAATATACAGTGACCGGCATGTCACCTTGTTTGCCAGGCGTGCAACCCAATCGGGCTGCAATGGACTGGGCGCCCAATTCCCTACGTGTATTGCACGCACCCCCCGTGCGGCTGCTCTTTCTGTTTCACCTTTCCTGACAAGAGACAGGCTCCCAAAGTAAGGGACTCCACCAGGGTGACTGCCGAACTGGGGTTGCCTTAGGGGCTGCCATTGACCGGCACGCGGTAGATGCGCTCTGAGGTGCTGGGGGAGGGCATGGCAGGGCCTTCACTACCCAAACTGCCCTTCACCAAAGTGCTCAAGCAGGGGATGGAGGAGAAGCATCGAGGGGAGGCCCCGTGAAGGCGGGAGCCCGACCCCGGTAAGGGCGCGAAAAGAAAAGGCTGCCCAGCCCTTCCGCAACAGCAAGGCCGATGTTGCCCTCATCCAAGATGGCGGCAGGGGCGTCAGTGGCCGCCTGCCCTCTTCCATCATGGCGGCGGCCGGACCCGCCTCCCTGGGCGCCGGAGTCTTGTGACCCACACAATGGCTGAGGGCCTACTCCAGGCTTCCCGGCAACGCCGAGTAAAAGCCATGACGGCCGCCGCGGGTTCGGCGAGCCGGGCCGCCCTGCCCCTGCTGCTATGCGCTCTCCTGGCGTTCGGCGGCGCGTACGTGCTCGACGACTCCGACGGGCTGGGCCGGGAGTTCGATGGCATCGGCGCGATCAGCGGCGGCGGGGTAAGCAGCCTGCGAGGGGATGGCGCGGTGGGAGGGGGTGCGCGAGGTGGCGGAGGGCGGGGGGCGGGGAGGGGGCGCCGGGTCCCGCTCCGTCCCGCCCCCTCCCGCCCCACAAGCCCCCGCGGCGCCGGGTCCGCGCGCTCGTCTAGGACGAGCCCGTGGAGGAGTCAGGTGTAACGGGTGGGCGCCCCGCGGTCCACCGAGCGAGTGGTGGCCGGTGTCGGTAGCGCCAGGGCTGGGACTCGACCCCACCTTGGGCGGAGGGGGCGCCGCTGCAGAAAGTCCCGGAGCCGGGCCGCTGTCTGGGGGGAGGGCGCCCCCGGGAGAGGCTCCGTCTTCCCGCTTCCAGTCCGGGGAGGCGGGTCGCGCACCCGAAGCGCTTGGGCCGCTGGTGCAGCTGGAGTCTTTCCGAGGGGCCAGTGCCCAGCAGGTGCTTTTATTTTTATTTTAAATTATTTTTCTATTACAGTTTGCACTCAACACTGCTTTGTGTTAGTTTCAGGTGTAGAGCGCAGCGGGTAGACCTTCGTTCCCTCTGATAATCCAAGCGCCCACCCTGCCCCATGGATAGTTACTACAGGCTACCGGCCCAATTAGCACATTACGCTTTGATTATTATAGATTATTATTATAGATCATTATAGGTTGTTGACTGTATTCCCTATGCCTCACCTTGCACTCCATGCCTAGGTTTAAATTTCCAATTAGTACTTGTTAGCCCCATCACCTTTCCCCTTCCTCTCCAACACCCCTCCCTTCTGGCAACCATC
>PVJC01006277.1:7697-55629 GCA_004026665.1 Murina feae | reverse complement strand
GCCCTCGCTGGACGTATCTCCTGGAGGGGCCCTCGCTGGACGCATCTCCTGGAGGGGCCCTCGCTGGACACATCTCCTGGAGGAGCCCTCGCTGGACGCATCTCCTGGAGGAGGCCTCGCTGGACGCATCTCCAGAAGGAGCCCTCAATGAACGCATCTCCAGGAGAAGCCCTCGCTGGACGCATCTCCTGGAGGAGCCCGCCCTGGACGGCATCACCCTGTGCAGTTTGGGTGCCTCCAGCTCCAAGGTGGATCAGGGCGCATTCCCCTCATCAGCTTCCCTTATGGCACAGGCCGCCTGCCTCTGGGGAGACCGCGCCCTCCCTCCAAGGGCTGCATGCCCTCTCTCAGAAGAGCTCTAGGGCTTCCTGTGTATGGTCAGAGCCTGACATTTGCTCAAACAAGTGTCCTGGAAGCGTGTGCTGGATGCAATGAAAAACGCAGGCACGCAGCCCTCCCCGCATCGCCCCCGCCACCTGCAGGTGCACTCTGGCTGCTCTGCTTTGAGGCTGGGGCAGGCTTTCCCCGAGTGAGTCACATAGAGCCAAAGTGACGGCCAGGTCCCCCTGCAGTGCTCTTCTGGTGCCCAGCCAACCCCCCTCCTCCCATGGTGGCCCACGGTATGGTTCCGGGGTGAGTGTGTGGCAGAGTTCTCCGTTGGCAGGGCATGTCCAGCGAGTGGCATCAAAAGCCCTTGGTCCCTGCAGGTTAGCTCTCCAAGGCCAAGGCCGGGCCTCGGAGCTCCGGGACGCCGCGTGGGAGGGCAGGTGCATCCCCGGAAATGCGAGCGGCTGAAAATCACGGCCAGAGCAGTAGCTTCCAAACGCCATGTCCCCAACAGCAGGTCCCAGTGGTCCCCGGTTTCCATGACGGCGAGCAACCATTCCTACTGCGGCTCCGCGGCCCAGGCCGCTTCTCTCTCCAAGAAGGAAATTGGCTGCCTGAGCTGTGTTTGTGCACTTTCGCTGATGCTTTTAAATCAGCCCTGGAAGAATTTTAAGTCTTCTTGAATTGCTTTTTAGCACAGACGAAGGAAGTAAACGTTCTAAAACTGCCTAGTTCCAGACAAATCACTTAAAAAGTCAGCTTTGTACTGGCAAAGTCGTGCTACAGAAATGTTTCGAAAGGCAGGATGTAACAATGTGGAAGCTAGTTTGCTGTTTATTTAACAGCTGAAGTAGGCTGTCACCGCAAACGGAGAGCCTCGGGAACTCTGTGAGGTCACGGCTGCCCCCGCTGTATGTGCGGGTGACCCCGGTCTGGCTGTGGGGCTTGTCTGTAACAGACCACAGGCCCTATTTTCTATGCAGTAGAAGTTCACTAATCCATTGCCCTATGAAGCCATCTTCCAGATGGCCAAAAGTCACTGCATCTTCCAATGAAAAATGTAGAACAATCTAGATATATGGGGTGGGGGAAAGTAGGTTAACAGTTGTTTGTATGGGAAATAGTTCAATAATTAATCTTATATAATAAAAGCCTAATATTCTAAGTGTCTGGTCGTCTGTTCAACCAATCAAAGTGTAATATGCTAATGATATGCTAAGGCTTC
The DNA here is from genome assembly GCA_004026665.1 of Murina feae. NCBI lineage: Eukaryota > Metazoa > Chordata > Mammalia > Chiroptera > Vespertilionidae > Murina > Murina feae. Next base: position 54,077 of record PVJC01006277.1, on the reverse strand, counting down.
TGAACAGCTCACTATGACATGCACTGACCACTAGGGGGCAGACACTCTGACTGGTAGGTTACCTTGCTGCTGGGGTCCCACTGATTGGGACTGAGAAAGACAGGTGGGACATGGCCTGGAGCCCTCTGTAGTCCCTTCCTGGCTGGCCACCCTCCTGTGTCCCTCCCAGGTCCTGATCATGCACTGGTGGGGTCTCTCAGCCTGGCCTGAGCCATCTTGCAATCTAGGACCCCTCAGGGGATATTGGAGAGCCAGTTTCAGCCCAATCTTGCAGGCTAGGCCAAGGGACCCCACTTGTGCACAAATTTGTTCACTGGGCCTCTAGTAAATAATAATACAAGAATAAACCGTGTTTCATGTACTCACAACTGTAAATCTACTTTTGCCCCACCCTGTAGTTTCATTCCAGTCTAAGATGCTGACAGTCACATTACTCAAATTTAGTTGAGTCTTAAATATACCCTATTACAACACAGGCGGAAGCCAAACCAGAAGAGCCACTGTGCAGAGGTCAGTGGATTCTAGAGGTGGGAACCTTCGACTTAACGGAGTTGGTCAGTGTTATCTTCTCTCCTACTTCCTTCAGGACTGACGCCGCGAGTCCATCTTTCTATTTCCACTCCCTGGCCCCTGTGCTGGAGTTCTGCACCTAAACAGATTCAAGGAGCATTTCAGTAGAAAATGGACACGGCTGCAGATTTTCAACTTCAATGGAAGGATACTATTTATTTCACTCATTGGTCAAGAACACAAAGATCGCGATTTAGAAAAATAACTCTAACAAGCAAAATGAAACGTTGGGGTGGTTTTAACTGACCAACAGTGAGCCTCTCGGTCCAGGATCCATTTCAAAGCGGTGCCTTGTGAGCCCAGGGCATTTGGCCACAGGCTGTGATGCTCCTGGCTCACACACACAGTGACCTTTGGGCTGGCCGTCCATGTGTATTCCAAACACCCTCCCCTCCCAAATGTAACAAAGAGTGAGGATTGTAAAATCCAGGGAAGACATTTGAGAAATGATAAACAACACTGAGCTCTGAGTATTTATTCTAGGCTGCTTATGATGACATATTTTTATTACGCTTGTCTGGGTGCCAGGTAACGGCAGGATGGAAAATCACATTCCCCAAATAAGTGAAGGGCGTGTCACCCCAACTGCTTCCATCTCCAGTAAACTCTATTGGTAGCTGAGGAAGAGAGATTTAATTCTTCTCAAAATGTCTTTTAAGAACCTTATGTTCAGAGAAAGTCTCTCTCTCTCTCTCTCTCTCCCTCTCTTTCTCTCTCCCTCTCTCTCTCTCCCCCCCCTCCCCCCCCCCCCCCCCCCCCCCCCCCCCCCGACAGCCTGCTCTCTGTATTTGCCAATTTGTGATCTTTACAAATGTCTAATGTGTTTTCAGGCCTTCTGTGTACCTTTAGTGAGAAAGGTTTCTCTGCTTAATTAACTTGTATTTTTTTGTTTGTTTGTTTGTTTGCCAGCCAGGGTCTTCTGTTAAGTGTTTCCCCATCCAGGAAGCAAAAGGGGATTGAAATAATTTTTGCATCTCAGTTTTGCAACATTTTGTAATTTGGAGATCAGGCAGATGAGAAGAGATGTATAAATCAGATTCCTCTCATTTTCTCTCTAGCACTGTGTTTCATAGAGTATTCACTGGAAGGTTAACTTCGTCTTTTTTATTAAAGTAGGACTTGAATTGGGATTCTCATAGGAACCCTGTATACCTTCAGAGTGCATTGCCACTTCTCATTGTAAAATAACCCAATATAAAGTTTCAAAGGCTATACAAATTAGGGATGGTCATTAAACTAGTCATCCAAGATGCCTGTATGTTTTCCCCCAAGTAATTAAATTTACACATGCAAGTTAAAAGCTGCCACAGAAAGAGAAACACAATTTGTGTAAAAACCAGGGCCGATCCCTCCTCAATGAAAATTAGGATTCTCATAGCATGTGGAACTATAATACTGACTTCATGCTGGTCAAGTAAGAGCCTATTATTAGTGACAAGTAAAACCCACATAAAGTCAATTGTGACTTTATTCAGTAAGGGGTTGAAAAGTGCGGACTATTTATGCTGGATACATCAGATTTCTGCATTTTTTATGTTATTAGGAAACTTGCCTTTCCCGTTTGCTGGCATTTGCATGAGGTATGCCCTGGCTCCAGAGAAGAGAGCAAAACTGCGATTCAGTGACCAAACCGAAGCCCCGGCCTCTAAAGACGATGGAAAACCGGTGCCTTTGGGGCTGAGGGCACTCATTGGAGAACTGCTTTGGGATGTCAGAGATATAACCTAGCAGAAGCCGTTTCATTCCCTCCAGTGCCCACTCCTGAGCATCTGAAGAGGACAAGGAAGAGTCCTGGACACAGCCTCAAGCAGCGTCATGGGAATGTAACCTGTGCCATTGCACAAGGACCTACCTTCAGGAGGGCTGGCACCTGTTCTTGTGTTCCTCCATGCGGGAGTTTTAAGTAGATTACCTGTTTATTACAGCACTATAAGGGTCTAACTCAGGAATGGCCAGGTGGAAGAGTTGCACAGGGCAAGCTCAGAGCTCCATGCTCTCTCTGGCCAGGCCATTCTCTCTGATTTCCACATGTTCACTGAATCTTTGAGCCTGTGTTTTAGAAGTGATGTCTGATGGGATGACAGACCAGGCATATGAACAGAGGAATAGGTGTGCATCATTCCTCACCATCCTATTTGCATATGATCTTCAAGAAGTGGTTTGACCACAGAATGTTGGAAGATTCATGCCTGTGGGAGTTCAGTGAGACTCGCGGTGAGTAGAAAGGGAGCCTGTAGAAAAGCCCTGGGTTCTGCAGAGTATTGGTAGGATGTGGGCAAACAGGAAGTCAGATAAAAATAGTAGAGTTAATGTTGCACAGTGATTTCACTGCTCTGGTAAGAAGGAAATACATATACACATGAGAACTATAAAATAAAAAGGGAAAATCTGGTGATTTCTGTTTGAGTTAAATGTTCTTATATAAAGATGAATGGTAAAAATCCCGCTAACCATTTAAATTTTCCATTGTTCTTTATTTAGAATAACATTAAATGGTAAACAAAAAAAGCCATGACAAGTTCTATGATAAGAGAGAGAGAGAGAAAGAGAGAGAGAGAGAGAGAGAGGAATGGAGGAAAGGAAAACCCATTATGTTTTAGTATCTTTAATGGTCCTTTTCCTGTACTTTTAGAGCAGGGGGTCCTGCACTTTTATTTTGCACTAAGCCCTGCAATTTATGTAGCTGGGGTTGATTAGGAAGACAAAACCTACACTAGCTATTTCAATATAGATTATAACTGGATAAATAAGTATTGATGGACTGAAAAGGCAAAAGAGAGCATGGAGTTAACTCAGTAAATAAAACAACAGTCACCACTCCTATGGCAGAGGACAGAGGAAGGACTCAGAGTAGGAGCCGTGGTGAGTTGGGTCCCAGATGGCCAAGGAGGGGCTTTGACTTTCTGGCTCTTGCTCGACAAGAACTCACAGGAGTCACTGCAGAGCCAGATCTGAGCCCTCTGAGCAGGTCTCACAATGAGGAGGGGATGCTGCTTTCTGCCAGTGGGGGTGTTGGAGGCGTCCGGAAACTGGCTCCTCACTGCTGCAGGAAGAGCTCCTGGGAAAGGGGCACTTGCCCGTTCTTCTGCCCTCCAGTTCACTCCTAGTGCTTGCCGTGGACCTTCTAAAAGCATTGTAGCTGGTACAGGAGGAGTGTAGTTCGCAGGGTCCCAGTGCCAGCATCACAAAGCGGAGTGCACAGGGATGGATGGGTGCCGAGAGCCCTGCCTAACAGCCAGCATGACAGTCACCATGTGGAGAACTTGGGAGTATTAATCGTTTGTTACAGAAACCAAGTGTTCATTTTGGCTACATACAAAGCTGTAAGGTTCCAGCCACAGTGACCCCATTCTCTTTCCTGACTTGCCAAGCCATTTCCATCTCAAGGCACTCCTCAGCTTGGATTGCTGGACCGTGGCTCCCTTCTCCATATGCAGGGAGAGGCCTTTCCTGACCTCAAATCCAAAATGGCAACCTTCCCTCCCATTTTGAGGTATCACCACCTCATTAGAATGTTGTCTTTGAAATTATCAATATCTGAAACTTCCTGCTTGCTTGTTTAGTGTTTTCCCATATTAGAGTCTCAGCTCCATGGGAAGAGAGAGTTGTCTGTCCTATTCAGTGCCCACAAGATGCCTGAAGACTTCCAAATGGAAAAAAATCCTCTGGAAAATATTTCCCACCACTAATATTATTATGAAAAAGTATAGAATATGGCCAGGGCCATGGTACTTTGTTGATCATCAATTTTCTAACCATAGACAACTCTATTATTTTAAAAATATAATTCAGGATTTATCACACTTAAATCATTAAAACTTTCTACTTGAGCCCTGGCCAGTGTCGCTCAGTGGTAGAGCATCAGACCATACACCGAAAGGTCGCAGGCTTGATTCCTGGTCAAGAGCATACACCTGGGTTCCAGGTTCATTCCCAGGCCCTCTCACATTGATGGTTCTCTCTCTCTCTCTCTCTCTCTCTCTCTCTCTCTCTCTCTCCCACTTCCTCCTTTTCTCTCTCTCTAAAAATCAATGGAAAAAATATCCTTGGGTTAGGATTAAGAAACAAACAAACAGAACTTTCTATTTGAGGGGTTCCTGGTGTGTGTGTGTGTGTGTTCAGGCACACTCCTAAATTTTAGAGTTTTAGTGACACAATTGAAGAGGTTAAAAAAACTCTCAAAAATGGTTTTTGAACAAGCCAAATATCCATCTGTTGAAAAGATTAACAACACATGAAAGTATTATATAGTGGAATGTTATTTGGTCATAAAAAGGAAAGATGTAATGCATTCTACAACATGATGACACTTGAAAACATTATGCTAAGTGAAAGAAGCCAATCACATATTCTATGATTGTGTTCATATGGACCATCCAGAATAGTCAAATCTATAGAGACAGAAAGTAGGTTCATGGTTGCTCAGGGCAGAGTGGTGGTGGTGGTGTAGGAGGAATGATAGCAAGTACAGGATTTCTTGACTGTGGTGTCAGGTGACTACACTAGAAGCCACTGAATTGCACACCTTACATGGGTAAATTATATTGTTTGTTAATTATAACTGAATAAAGTATTATTAAAAATATACATTTTCTGGTTCAAGATGGTGAGTGAAGCATATACATCTATATGGTCTCCTATTCTATGCACCAGGGAAGGATATCCTATGGTCCATGGGCCACATTTGGCTGGGTGCATGTTAAACTGTCTTGTTTTTTAAATGATGTTATATTGGATTGTAGCCAGCTCATTTGTTTATCTATTGCCTATGGTGGCTTCCTCACAACAACATCAGAGTTGAATAGCTGTGACAGAGACTTCATTGCCTACAACACCTAAAATATGTATTGTCTGGTCCTTCAGAAAAAAATATCAACCCTTGTCTTAGAAGAAAAAGATAGGCAGACAAATAATAGCAATATTATTGAAAAAGCAGACACTTGTCATGCTAAGCGAGTGCAGCATATTAAAACAGAATATGTTGGAAATGGCCATCTGGAAGATTTCCAAAGAAAAGCCTTTTTCTTTGTTTGCCCCTCTTCCCAATGGCTGCATCTGCTAGTCTTCTCTGCCCAGATGCTTCATATCTTCCCTTCCTCTGGGCATCCACTCAACACATCTTTCTCTCTCTTACTTCTCACACATCACCCCATCACCCTTCCCATAACATGGTGATAAGTACAAAGGACCCGTGGATAGTGATAATAAGATGCATCTTGATTCCAGGGAGGGCAGAATATGAAAAAAATGTGTGACTTGAAAACCATGAAGAATGGCATTGGAAGTCTGGGACTCTCCAATGATGCAGAGTGGTTCTAGTCCTGTTTGGATTACATAGTTCACAGAGTTTTATATGTGTGTGACCAGCCTGGAGACTTTCTTGTGTTCAACCTGTAAAAAACGACCCTCCAGCTCTCTACTGGAGCAGCCCGTGGTAACCAGGACATGCACACACTACTTCAGGTGGGATGTCTAGTGGCTGGAACCATTTCTCATTGCAGTCCCTGTTCTGACTGATAGGGGCTATATGGCAACTTTCACTCTGGACAATAGCTGGAAAATACCCTCTTTCCTCTACATTCAGTTTGCTCTCTATCAGTGGTTCTGAAAGTGTGGACCAGCAGTATCAGCATTACCCGAGAGCTTGCAGAAATACAAATTCTTGGGCCATGTCCCAGATCTTCTGAATCTGAAATGATGGTAGTGGTGTCTATTAATCCGTGTTTTAACAAGTTCTCCAGATGCAAGTATAAGTTTGAGACACACTTCTTCATAACCTACCTTAAGTGGAGATCTCTATCATCTATATAGGTTCCTGGCCAGTAGGCCTTCATCTTCTGGTCCACTGGGTGGGATTAAGGAGTGTAAGAGGTGACAATAAACCTAAATTTTAAAAACTCTTATCAGGTAAGACTTTTTTTTTTTCTGGGTAAGAGTCTGTTCAGTTAGTGAAAAGGAACCTATTGCTTTTGCATTTTTTGGAGTAGAAAACATGTCTTCCTTGATGTGTGATGGAACATAACTGACTGGGCAGTTAGACGAGCCCTCACAGAGGAGGTGAGAGTTAAGCGAACTGTGAGGCCATAAAGGCATAAGCCTTTCAAAGATCAGGAGCGGTGCCTTCCTGTCTTCCTCCCGCTTCTCCATATCAAATCATCCTTCACATGGGTGAAAAGTTAATATACTTAAAGCACCCAATTATTCACACCACACTACCATTCCAGAAATGAATACAGCTCCTGCCACAGAATCTATATTACTTCCAGATTCAGTCTCCATTTCTCCATGGGCCACATGCTACCCATTCTTTCTATCCAAGGAGTATTTTTACTTCCAGCTCAGGCTTTGCTCATGCATTCATCCTGTCTGATGTGTCTCTTCCTCACTGCCTACCACTGTGTCACTGTACTAAATAACCACATTAGCCATGCTTCTTTTACAAAACCCTTTCATATTACCATAATTTTTAATTAATTTAAAATCTATTAGCATCTGTACAATTTATCCCCATTACACTATGTGTTGCTTTATAGTTGTTACCTGAAGTTCTGAAGAATGCTTACCATCCTATCTAATAAAAGAGTAATATGCAAATTAACCATCACTCCAAGACAAAGATGGCATCAGCTGGGACAAGATGCTTGCGTTGTTGCCATGGTGACGACACAGGAGGTTTGCCCCAGCACACTGGAAGAGGGCCTCTGGCCCTGCTTGGTTGCAGCTGCCACTGGGGTGCCGTGTCCCCTGCAGGCCAGGTTTCCGCGCTTCAGACCCCAGCGGCTCTCCCACATATACATGAGGTACACATGTTAATGAACTTTTGTTTTTCTCATGGTAATCTGTCTTTCATTACAAGGGCCTCCGCTAAGAACTCAGAAGGGTAGTGGAACACTATTTTTCCTCCTCCATAATTCTATCTCGGGACATCAAGTCCCAGGCTGAACAGTGAGTTTGGCTCAAGTGCCAAGCAGTCCTGGCTTAGGGGAGGGAAGCTTCTAGGGGGAAATCAATGATATTGGCATCAAAGTAGGACAGAGGGCACATGCATGGTTGCTGGTGGGAGTTTAAAGTGGTTCAACATTTTTGGAGGAGGATTTGGAAAAATCGGTAGAAATGTTCAAGGTACATCCAAGAGTCTTCTTCTAGGAATATCATCTGCTGAGATTAAGCATCAGTGCATAAGCCCTGGTCAGAACCCAGGATGCTACTGCAGGCTCCCCTTCCACAATAGGAAAACCTGCTAACAACCTGCATTTTTAAAACAAGGTGGCATCTATACTAATAAAAAGGTAATACGCTAATTAGACTGAACATCTTCCAGATGACCTTCCGGACGTCCTTCCGGACAAAGCCATGGTGGCAGGGCTGAGGCAGAGGCAGTTACAGGTTATCAGGCAGGCAGAGAGCAGTTAGGGGGATCAGGCCAGCAGGCAGGTGAGTGGTTAGGAGCCAGCAGCCCTGAGGGTTCCCTGATTGGAGAGGGTGCAGACCAGGCTGAGGGATCCCCCCCACGAGTGCACAAATTTTTGTGCACTGGGCCCCTAGTCTATATATATAAAAATCCAGAGACCAAAATGCCTGAATACTGGTAGCTATGATGCCCACTGCAGCTGGCCAACCAGCCTGATCTGGGGTGGGGCCAGCTGGCCAACCTCCTGCATCCCCTTCCCCTTTCTGGCCCAGCCCCAATCTGACCCCATCAGGGTGGGCTCACCAGGCCCCACCCATGCACAAATTCATGCACTGGGCCTCTAGCTTTATCTAATAAAATAGTAATATGCAAATTAGGTGTCACTCCATGACAAAGATGGCCATCCCCATAGCCACAAAATGGCGGCACCCAGTCCGGCTCAGCCCCGCCACTGAAGTGGTCAGGCCTGTTAGTCAGGCAGGTGGCAGGGGAGGAGGGCACCTGAGGGGCAGAATAGGCAATCAGAGGGGGCTGGGGGTCCTCTGCCCAGGCCATAGGCCTTTGCCAGAGGCCTCAAGCATGGGCAAGGGTGGAGCCAGTGATCGGAGGGGGCAGGATCAGAGCTGGTGATCACAGAGGCATGGGCTCTATGAAGCCAGTGATCAGAGAGGTTTAGGGGTCCCCTGCCCAGGCTTGCATCCTTGCCAGAGGCTACAGGCCTGGGTAGGGGTGGAGCTGGGATTGGAGGGGCAAGGGTGGAGCCGGTGATCAGAGTGAACTACAGAGGAAACACCTTTTCTTATTGCTCATTGGCTAAGCTCCCTGTATGCCATTGATAATACTCTTAGTAACTTGGGTAATAAGAATTCCTAGGGTTTTTCCACCACACTCCTGGAGAAAAAAAATGCAAGTCCACTGCTGGAGGGCTAAGAAATGTCATATCCTTCCCTAGCTGGTTTGGCTCAGTGCATAATGCCTCAGCCTGCTGACTGCAGGGTCTGGGATCAATTCTGACCAAAGGTATGTACCTAGGTTGCAGGCTCCTCCCTGGCCAGGGCCCAGGTCAGGACATATGCAGGAGACAACCAATCAAAGTGTTCCTCTCACTTTGATGTTTCTCTCTGTTTTTCCTTTCTCTTCCACATTCTCTAAAAATCAATGGAAACATATCCTCAAGTGAGGAGAAAGAAAGAAAGAAAGAAAGAAAGAAAGAAAGAAAGAAAGAAAGAAAGAAAGAAAGGTCATATCCTATGAAAGACACATCTTGAAAATGCCTAAAAAAGTTGTCATTTTTTCATGGTGAAGGGACTGGAGCCTGTGTTGATGAAAACACCTTGGTGACTATGGTGACTGGCAGTGGCTGCAGCAGCAGGGTGATGGGGTTGGTGGCTTCCCCTGATTAGCCTGGTCACCTCCCACAAAGGAAGGCCAGATTATGGCTTAGGCCCGCTCCCCAAGGAGATCAGGGAGCAGGCCTAAGCAGTCAGTAGGACACCCCCTGAGGGCTCCCAGTACGTGAGAGGGGGCAGGCTGGGCTGAGGACCCCCCCTCCCGCTGTGCACAAATTTCATGCACCAAACCCCTAGTATGTATATAAGTATGTATCTCTCTACTCTGCCCCCAGGTATTTTTAATATTCTGATCAGATGAAAGTTAGCAGTTTTGTTTTCCCAGAGTCTATATAGTAGGTATTTAATGAATATATGCCAAACTCAAATAGGAACATATATCTTTAAGTAAGTATTCTAAAGAAATTGTTTGTGGCAGAGGTGGGGTTCATAGGAATCTGTGGGAAGAACAGAGAGATACCTGCCTGTGATTAAAGGGTTTCTACAAGGGATCAGCAGAGTAGAGTTTCCAGTGTAATTCATGAATGGGAACAAAGAAGAAAGTGAAGGAAGAAAAGCAAGAACTATGGAAAAATGTATTGCAAATGAAAGTGGAATTTTGAAAAATAGAACTCTGAATTAAGGGAGTCATTTAAAAAATGAGCACAAAAACCACAGTTTTTAAAATTGCATAATTGTAATCTCTCAGTTTTTGAAGGTTAACTACAACATAATTCCTCTAGAACAGTGGTTCTCAGCCTGTGGGTCGCAATCCCTTTGGTAGGCAAATGACCCTTTCACAGGGGTCGCCTAAGACCATCCTGCATATCAGATATTTATATTACGATTCATAACAGTAGCAAAATTACAGTTATGAAGTAGCAACAAAAATAATTTTATAGTTGGGTCACAACATGAGGAACTGTTTTAAAGGGCCAGAAGGTTGAGAACCACTGCTCTAGAAGGAAGATTTCCAGATCCCAATGGCAAAACCAGTGCTTGAAATCATCTCCAACATCTAATTGCATACACAGATGTGATCTTACACAGATGTGATCATACACTTTCCCACATCACTTTGCCAATTTCATAGTGTCCATTAGGGCAACCTGTAGCACTTAGAAAGTGAGACAAAGGCAAGAAGATTATAGCATAGGACTGTGGCTAAGAGTTTAGGGTCAGAGGTCAGAATGCTGACTCCAGACAGCTGGTATCAAATATTTGCTTCACCTCTTCTCAGGTGTTGGCCTTAGGCAATGTATGAAATTGCTCCTGGGTGTGAATATAACTGTATACTTAGGTTGTTGGGAACAACAGACAAACATTTCTTCCTGATTGTGTTTGTGGATTCCACCATCCGGTGATTATAAAGCAATTTGCTATCTCAGAGTGGAGGCCTACTTCTACGCTTTAGTTTTATGAGCTTCCCGGCTCTCTGGGTGCTCGAAAATTCTTCACTTGACCAGTGTGCCAAACCATTTCCCTGCTAAGAAAGCCCAACAGTGTCTACTAAAAACAAACAAAACAAAGGCTTAAGAATGCAGGTATTTCCACAGTGAAGAATAATGAACCCAGAACATAATTTTTGCCACAGTACAGGTGGCCTTCGAGGCAGATGACAGCAGGGGCTACAATGGCATTAACTTCCTAAGAGCAGGTGAGTCAGCAGGCGCTGCTCATCACTGCACAGAAGTCAGTTCAGAAGGCCTTGGAAATGCCTGGCCTTAAAGATAACCATTTTGGGGATCAAAATGGGGTCTAATGTTTGAGTCATGGCTTTCAAATGCACCAAACAATACCTGTCAAGGTTTATGGACAGATATATTTATGTTGACACTGGACCACTAACACTTTGACAAATGAGGGGCCTTGACATAGACAACAGATATGCCCAAGTCTACTTCCTGATTCATAACACGGGATGAATCATGACAAGCTGGTGATGTGGGCTGGCACGGCACTGGGGTTCCTGCTGCCCTGTGCTCACCACTGCCATTGTCACTGAAGCAGGGCCAACCAGCGTCAAGCACAAAGGGCCTCTCTCTCCAACATTTAAAAATAGAAATGGTTGGTGTGAAAATCTAAAAAAAAAAAAAAAGACTCCTATGACTCCTATGGAGGTTGCTCACATACAGCAATGAGTCTGTGTCTGGGCCTCTGCAGCTCTGTGGCCTCTGTGAAGGCAGGGAGGAGAATTTGATTAGTAGTTGAGAATCTGAATGTGGTGATGCTGCAGCTTCTAAGTTCATTAAGTTGCCTAATTCTTTTTTAAAAATATATTTTATTGATTTTTTACAGAGAGGAAGGGAGAGGGACAGAGAGTTAGAAACATTGATGGGAGAGAAACATCGATCAGCTGTCTCCTGCACACCCTGTATTGGGGATGTACCTGCAACCCAGGTACATGCCCTTGACCAGAATCAAACTTGGGACCTTTCAGTCCCCAGGCCAACGCTCTATCCACTGAGCCAAACCGGTTAGGGAAGTTGCTTAATTCTTACCAGTGAATTAAAGTCAGGGTTTTATTCACACCCAAATACTAGGAGAAATTTTCTTTGGAAATAAAAGTCTGGGCTCCCAGTAAAAATGGTGACTTAGGTAAATGTGGTACTTGAATCCACCCATAACCACATCACAATTACAACTAAACTGTAGAACCACTGTCATTCAGAACAGCCTGCAGTCTGGCTGAATGGAAGTCCTATAACCAAGGATACTCAAAGAAGCCATGTTGAGACTGGCAGGAGGAGCTATCTGGGAAGGAGAGCTGGGCTGTGGAGGTCCTGCTGAGGGGTGAGCAGTTCTGCCCCACACTGGGCCCCCCACCCAGGGTTCCAGTGCCAAGAAGAGAAGGCCCCCAAACTTTTGGCTGTGAAACCAGTGGGGATTGCGACTGAGTGAGACAGAGGCTGCTGGAGTCCCAGGAATTCCTCTTAAAGGGCCCATGCAGACTTATTTGGATTCAGTTGCTCTGAATTTCAGTGCTGAAGCACCAGGGACATACAAAGAGGAACTAAGTATTCTGGCCTCTGGGCAAGAGCTAGGGGGCAGCTTTCTCCCAGACTGAAGTGCTAGCAGAGGTAATTGTCCCTTTTCCAGGCCCTCCCACCACAAAACTGGCAGGTGGACACCATATCTTAGTCTCCATCAACCTGGCTCATACTGTTTGCCCTATCCTAGTGATTCCCTGAGACCCTGCTCCACCCAACTCGCAGGCCCACCCAAGCTGTTTCCAGCAGCTTTTTCGTACAATCAGCTTGCCTTAGCTCATGCTTTGGACTTTCCTAAAATTTCTCAAACAAGCAGCATCTGGCATTGGCATGCCCTGTACCACTTGCTAAATAGTCCAGGCCTGGCATTAGTGGCAGCCAGACTCGGTTCGCAGCTTGGCCTCTCCTGAATGAGTGAGCTTCTCCATAGGAATGTAGACTGGATACAGGCATTATTGCAGACAGAGAGAATGTGACCCTACTGAATGAGGTCTTAAGGTACAGCAAACAGTTGTGAGGAAAACTAAAGTTCAGCCAGTATATATCTTTATGCTTGTGCACGAATATACACACCTTCTGAGTTTAGTTATGACTATGGGAAAAAAAGAAGACAACTTCTGCAGGGTGAAGAAAACAACTATGTCAAAATTCATTAATTCAAAAAATATTTGTGAACAATTACTGTGCTCCCAACAATATGCTAAGCCCTTGAGATGTACTAGTAGAATATCGAGATACCATGCCTACTCTCAAGAGCTTACACTCAAGTTGAGGATAATGTTAGGGGAAAGAGCATCAAACAATGCACATATAGGCAAATAAAAAGATAAATGCAGTGTGAGATGGATGCAGTAAAACAAAACCAAACCAGATAATTGTGGAATGGAGAGTAACATGGAGGAAGCTTAAGGGAGACAGCATGTGAAGATCTCCGGGAGAATGGGCCTCCCCATAGTGAAACTTGATGTGCTAGAGAGTCGGGGCCCTGGGATAGGCAAGCAGCTTGCTGGGGGAAGTAAAAGAAGCTGAGCATGAGGTAGAATGAGGAAGGTCAAAGCTTGGAGAAGATCCACCCAAGTGGTTTAAGTGTCGGAATGAAAGCTTCTGATTTAGATGGAAAAGTACTTTGTGATTATCTGTCAGGAGTTGATTATGGAAAGTAAGAATGAGCATAATGCAGGCAAAATGATGGCAGCTTGGACCATATGGACACCATGCAGATGGAGAGAAGTGGATGGATCTGGGGGTTTTTTTGGAGTCAAAACAGACTGTAATTCCATAGTTTTTTTATTTTTAAGGTTAAAAAAATATTTTCCTACCATGCACCTATGATTTATATGGAGATTAATGAAATGGTACCCACACAGTGCTTTAAATTCCTTGGAGGGAAGCAAAGCATTATTATTATTTTCTTTACTCATATTATGAATTTATTAACTTTTAACTCCTATACTGAGGTAGGTATTTCACTGACAGCTGGGGTCTCATTTAGCTAACCAGGTGCTCATGTTAAACAAAGGTTATATTATTATTGAAGTTATTATTAGAAAAACATAATAGCTCATGTTGAACACCAATAACAAAACCTAATTTCATATAACTCCAGCAGGCAGCTTTAGTTATGGGGCATGGGTAGGTGTGCTCAGTGATTGTGTTTCTGATACTCAATTTCTCTTTTCTTACAAGCTTTATGGGGTTTTGGGATCTTGGGTGATTCTAGCCCAATTTATTCTGAAAAATAGGTTTACACAGTGGTTAAAACCAAAATTTTCTCCATAATTATAAATCAATCTCTTGGGAAAGTGGGAGCCAGCATGCTGACAAGGCAAATGAAAAAATCCAAATTAACTGGTCCTTAAGAAGTAATTAAACACAAGAAATTTGGTTATAGGAGGAAGGCAATTTTAGAATAGGCTTAACAAAACATAATACATGTAGTAGAAATACACAGTAATGTATTTTTCATAATTTGGATGTGGACAAAATTCACCTGAGAGCATTCAAACCCCCACCTCAAGGCCTTCCTCCTTTAAAATCAGATGGGCACAATCACTTAGTAGTAGTTGTTGTTTTTAAAAATTAGAACCTGTAAACTGAATGATATGACTTAAATGAGACAATTTTATGCAGAAATACTGGTTAATATTTATGATGGCCAGGGTAAAATAATATCCCTTAATATGGACAGGGGATCTGTTGAGGATACAGTATTGCTGTTAGTGTTTGTGTGTATCACTGAAGTGAACCATAAGAACCTGAAAATTAGTGCCCTCTTAGAGTCAGGAATATGGCCATTACCAACAGCATTAACCCAAATAATGTGTCAAGTGAGCGTACGAAGAGCTGTCTCCAACTGAGTCCGACTCCAGGCCCAGGTTTTTCTCTCATAGTCCATGCTCCCTTCTATCATAAAGGACATTAATCTTGCCTTGGATGCCTACCCAAGTTTATCCTCCTTTTCTTCTTTGTTGACAGATCCTGATTTTGTTTGGGGTAAACATGTGCCTAGAAAAAATGTCCAGCTTCCCAGATTCCCTCGCAGCTATGTTTTGCTGTGTGACACAGTTCTGGGTAATGAGATATAAATGAAAATCTATTGGGTAGGGCTTTCTTGAAAGCTATTGTTTGCCTACATTTAAAAGGCCAGACTCATCTGGCAGGTATTTGAAATTTTTTTTGCCAGAATCATGGATGTGATTCTCATATCTGTAGATATGAGATAATGGAAATGGAAACATGAGACATTGGAAGAACATGAGGCATTAAGCATGATGACAGAAACTGACTTAATAAGGGTAGTGTTGAGACTAGAAAGCCCGGGCTGCCAACGAGCAGAGACAACAATCTTAAATTGCCTACTTTCAAGATTTGCTAATACCTTCTCAGCCACAGCTGAGACAGCTGAAACACGCAGGTATACCACGGCTTTCCCCTCGTTTGCAGAGCAATGCTGCCCCTACTCACTGTAAGCTTCCTGAGGGCAGGAACAAATCTTTCTTCATCTATGTGTTCTCCGTGGTGTCCAGCCAAAGCTGAAGATCCAGGGGGCATTGAAATAATTTTAGATTGTAAAACGGTTGCAAAAATCTAAGACTTCTTTTACATTATTGAGTCTTAATCAAGATCACACATCAATCATTGTGTGTATGTATATGTGTAGAAATAAACACACAAACATATATAGCATACCTATCTGGGCTCCGTCGCCAGACATTCAGATTCACTCTATAATCAAGATGAAAATTCTATCTCCAAACAATTTCCAGGGAACTTGGCTTTAACTTCAGGTTCTGTACATATCTACTCTTCTCTCTCTCAAATAGTACCTCCCAGAAAAGTCTGCCATTTGTGGTTTCCTAAACTTCAGTCATACTTGAAACCTTAGTGGCTGAAACACACCCCTTCTCCTCTCCAATCAATGAAATGTGTAACACCCACAGATCCTTTTACATTTTAGCCATCTGAGAGGAACACACATTAGAATGGGCAAGAAATAAACCATGGCTAGTCAGCCTGGAGCATTTTCAATGAGAAAGCCTCAAGAGTGTGCCAAAGAGCAAGGACTTAGAACATTACTTAAGGAATTAAAAAATGTAAAGATGGCTGACAGTGGTTGCCTCTGGGACCCTACTCAGGGTAGGGAGATGGGTGCATCCGGTCAGGTAGGGGCCCTCTGGGGCTTCAGAATGGGAATGTTTCTAAAAGTGAGTGTGAGGTCCATGAATATTTTCTGTCTATATATATATATATATGTGCCTTCTGTATGCATTAGAGAGAAATATGCTTGTGAGTATGAAATAGTCCATAGTAATTCAGGCAAAGGATATTGTAATTTTTCTTTGATCAAAGAATATAGAAACAAACCATTTTATGCAAATTTTCCCTGACAGTGGATGATTCTAGTTTCCAGCCTCAGCATTTTTCTTTCACTCTATCTAGGTATACAAATTCTCCTGATTAAGGAGCTCTGCTCTAATAAGATGTAAACCCTGACCACATTAGGGAACTCATCTGTAAAATAAGTAGTGTTTTATTTATAGCAATAAGGATATAATTACTTTCCACTGACCCTCAGCTTAGGGAAGAGAGGCAGGTCAGCAAAGGTTGTAGATCTATCTTGTTTTATGTCAAAACAAATTCTATTTTTATTTTTCCCTCTTGGACCAGGCATTCCAATGATTGCATTGCAGGAGAGAGATGCAAAATTGTGCACAGGCTTGCAAAGCACATGCATTAACAATGGCATCATTTCAAGGGCTGCTTCCTTCCTACTCCAGCCTCCATCTGCTTCAGAGTTGCATGTCTGCATGCAGGCCTTTCCTTCCTTCCCGAGAATGATGGAGGCTGAAGCAAGGCAGTGACAGACAGGTAGACTAAGGGGCATGCTATTCCCCCTGAAGAGTCATGGCTGACATTGCTAATTGAATAACAAACTCCTTCCTATTGAATTAAACAGTGGCCTCAGCATCTACAACACAGCCCCCTCTAATCTGCAGAGGATCAACTGCATGGACCTATCTGCCATCACTGCTGATAGTTGAAGGCAATTCTCCAATGAGTGGGGAATCATAAATTTCCTACCTACATACTCATGCCAGACTTCATAGCCTTCCCTTTGGTGGTGCCGCCATCTGATGGGTAGGCTTTTGAGATGTCGGATACCGAACCCACCACTGAAGGAGATGACGTCCCCTAGTGTTTCTAAATCATCCAGAGCATTAGTTCTCAGGAGTGTGCAATAGAAACACCTGGTGCTGCCTGCACAGACAGATGGAAGTTAAGGTAGAGCCAAGATGATTCTGGCAGGGGTACCCCACAGGTCACACATTGAGAAAACTGCCTCTGGATTGCTGCAGTTCCTCGGTGGAGTTAGACTGGGATTTGGGGCGGCTCTGGGAACTCACGGGGTGCATATAGGAGCAGCGCACATCTCTGCAGTCCCCACTGCCCATTCCCATTTGGTTCAGACCTGAAAGGTGACACCATATGGAAGACTTGTCATGATTCACTCGCCCCCAAAACAACGAATCACTGACACGTACTAGGTTCTCAAAAACATGTTGAATGGACGATGCACGGATCCAGTTTCACTTCAGGAAGGAGTGTGCACAGAGCCTCCTGGGACGTTTCGCAGGGTCTGTTGGGGTCTTTACTTAGCTTCACCTCTGTAACCATTTTTTGCAGGAAAGAATGAGAAGGTCTTCTCAGGAGCCCACGCCAAAGACAGTGGTGTCTGTGGATGTGCGTGTAGTGACTTGATGAGGGTGTATTTCTGCTGCGGATATTGAGGAGAGGCTTTCACTGGCCCCAGGGCAGAGCCACTGTCTGACAACCTCCTCTGTTGCACAAAAGGAGCAGATGTTAGCATGAGAGTTGTCCAGTTGAGAAATTGGCACAAAATCAATTTAGAAATAGGGTTTTATAAAGTAGATCACCTTGTTCAGTGACAGTTATTCACCAGGCTTTGCATCATTCAAGGGCAACTTTGCCAGCTGCTTTTTAAGGGAAAAAGTTGGCTATTGCTTCCCATTATGTCTTTTTAAATTTTAATGCCAGGTCCTCAGCGCGACCTCATCCCACAGAACTCATATCCCAGGCTGGGAAAGGAGGCATCTACTTCCACAGGGACATACGACCTGTCTGTTAGAAGCAGGGAACACACTTTTAACAACATCAGGTTAACATGTGTCCAGCTTCATCTCAGTTCCGTGCAGTACATATTCCCCGAGCACCTGCAATTTGCCAGGCTCTGGGAAGGCCTGGGCATATGCAGACGAGTCAGCCATATGTGGTCTGGACTCATGGAGCTCAGAAGTTCTTACCTCTTCTGTGTCAGAGCCCTTTCCAAGTTTGCTGAAGCCTAGGAATTCCTTCTCAGGACACTATTTTTAAATACATTAAATATGTAGGGTTGTGAAGAAACCAATGATAATTAATTTACCTAAGCAATCTTTAAAAATTGAAGTAATAATATATGTTTCTTTATTAATATATGAAATAACTTATTGCAGCATGTCTAACAACTACCACAGAGTGATGAGCACAAGTATTTCCAGAGATCAGTAATAACTGTAATGTATCATGAAATAACTCCTCTGTTGTCGACAAGTTACAGCTATTGCTAATACTACTGTGTTATGTTGCCTCCATTCATTCATACTGGAAGGAAATGATGAATTTCAGTTTGAGATTAATGAGAAAAAAATAGTTTTCCCCCCAACTAAGTCTGTGAATTTTGTCCCCAAGCTCCCAAATTACTATCTATGGCTCACTGGGGGCTTTATCAAGTCAGGTTAAGAATTCCTGGTAGTGGAATCAACTATGAATTGGTAGTTATACTACATCATATCTGCATTTATAATATCCATTAGAAGTAAACACAATGTGTGGCAGGTGTTATGATAAGAACACAGGGACCTGGTATATGTCATTGTAAGATCTGATCTAGTCACAGGTGCAGGAAGGCTGAGATATCTGGAAGAAGTAACAGGTAGATTGGGACATAAATGATAAGTAAAGGTAAGTCAACAGAAGGGTATACGGAGGGGAAGTACTATGTTTCAGACAAAAGAAACCATAATGCATTGTGCCAACTCCATAAAGCAAAACAGAGCATCGATGGGAGGGATGGGAGAACCTTCCAGGGCTGGTTGGGAAGGGTAGGAGCTAAGAGTGGAATGAAGATAGCAGATCATTGGAGGAGGACATCCATGGAAGGAGTTTTGCCTTTATCCTGAGACCAGTAAGAAGCCTATGCTGATTGCCAGGAAGTGTGCAGATCTAGACGATCACACTGACTGCGGTGTGGTGGGAGATCAGGGGGTAACAGGTCCGTGAAAAGAGATGTGGGAGGCTGCTTGGCCACTGATTTGATGTGGGAGCAAGCAGGCTCTGGGGAACAATGTGGCTTTACCGAACGAGAGCAGGAAGAGAAGTGGGTTTGGGGCGAGAGAGAAATAAGATTTGAGCCTGGTAAGTTTCATGTGCCTGTGAGAAATGTAAGTGGCTTTACCCAGGATGCAGCTGTACATCTGCATGGAATCTGATGCACAGAAATAAAATATGGGCTGAAGATGCAAATTTAAAAATCTCTTTCTTGTTGGATATCAAACCAAAGATTCTAAAATTGGTGGAAAACTCTATTGAATCACATGATATGCAATTATTTTTTAAAGTTGCTGTTTAATAGAACCCTGTATCTATGAGAACCCTGGCTGGTGTGGCTCAGTCGTTGAGTGTCAACCTATGAACCAGGAGATCATGGTTTGAATCCCAATCAGGGCACATGCCTGGCTTGTAGCTCGATCCCCAGTGTGGGATATGCAAGAGGCAGCCAATATCATTTCTTATCATTGATGTTTCTATCTCTCTATACATTTCTTTCTGAGATCAATAAAAAAATATATTTTTAAAAGCATAACACATGGACACAGATAATAGGTTGTTGAAGGCCTGGGGCAGGGGCGGGCTGGAGGGGATCAATAGGGGAAAAAAGGAGACATATGTAACACCTTCAACAATAAAGATTTAAACATAAAAAATATTCAAACTTAAAAAAAACAACAAACCCTACCATTTAATGTTATGTATCATCCTATATAATAAAAGGCCAATATGCAAATCAACCAGATGGCAGAACGACCTGTTGCTATAATATGCACCAACCACGGGGGGACAGACACTCAAGGCAGGAGCTGCCCCCTGGTGTTCAGTGTGCTCTCCCTGTGGGAGTGCTGCTCAGCCAGAAGTTAGGCTTGCTGCCCCTTAGTGTTGCCTCAGAGGCGGGAGAGGCTTCCGCCACTGCCCCTGTGCTCAGAAGTCAGGCTCACAGCTAGCAACCACAGCAGCAGTGGCAGGAGCCTCTCTCGTTTCTGCTGCAGGCAGGGGGTAAGGAGCAAGGGGTCCCAGACTGCAAGAGCCACAGACTGCGAGAACCCCAGACTGTGAGAAGGATGTCTGACTGCTGGCTTAGGCCTGATTTCCAGGGGGGATCAGGCCTAAGCCAGCAGGCAGACAGCCCCCAAAGGGTCCCAGATTGTGAGAAGGTGCAGGCTGAGCTAAGGGACCCTTCCTCATCCATTGCACAAATTTTGTGCACCGGACCTCTAGTATAAATAATAATTATATATAAGTAATATGTTTTTATTTTATATAATATATGTATTCATAACATTATATAAATGATGTATTTATAATTTATATGCTATAATGTGTTTATATTACTATGTATAATAATATGGTTATATAATGTATATAGCACACTATCACATAAATAATAATTATATATCATCATGCATAAATAAGATGTAATTTATCTGTGTTTTCTCAGTCTTTGAAAAGTTGTATGATCTAGATATGTTTTTGTTAACTTTGCAGACAGGAAAGTTAACACTAAGAGAGGGTGTAAGTGGTTTTTGGTCTTATAGTGAGCAAGAGCCAGAACCAGACTGTAAAGCAGGTCCCTGGTGCACACCCATGCTCCCGGGTGATCATGTGCTCCAGAGCCCCCTTAGCTCCTTGCTCTCCACAAGGGAAGGCGTCATATTCTACTCACAGAAAAGGCAAAAGAAATGTCAGACTTTCTTTTTTTCTCCTGAAAAAGTCAGCCAATTTTTACACAATTTCCTGCACATTTTTGTTTGAGGGCATGGATTATACCTAATAAAATAATTTTTATCCATTTTATTGGTTGTGTTATAAGTACTCAGCACATATTTAGTGAATGAATGAAACTGAGTTAGATTCATTACCTGAGTTAGATTCATTAAGGAAGAAAAATATGTATGGAAGTGTTATGAATTAGGGATAATTATATTAGTTGCAAGAGACATAAACCTCATTCAAATAGAGTTTAAGGGGAAAAGTGTTGTTTCCTGAATAATAAAGAATTCTTCTCTTCAGGAGGCAGGGTACAGGCATCGCGCAAATGGTGCCACTAGATGCATCTCTGGCTCCCTCCGTATCCGGCTGTTGTGGGGTTCAGCCAGTAGCTCCAGGCTGACCTCCTCTTGGGTTCAGTGCACAAAAAAGAGCTTCCTGATTTCAGTCCTGTTTGAATTGCATCGCCTTGGTCTGACTGGGATCACCCTCACCTTTTGAGCTAATCTCTGTGGCCCAGAGGAAAGGCTCTGATGTCTGGCTGGGTCTGAGTCACAAGGTCACCCCTTCAAGTGGGAGGATGAGGGTTCTCCCAGAACCACGGGCACCAAGGGGATGAAGAGGGTGGGGTCTCCTCTGAAATGCAGCCTCTGCTAATATACAGGAAGGAGTATGTGCGAGGCAGGCAAAAACAGCAGGTGTCCATTACATTTGGTCACAGCAAAATAAGATCCTGGTTCATCATAAAGAATGCAGTTTTTGACCTGACCAGTTTGGCTCAGTGGATGGAGCGTGGACCTGTGGACTGAAAGGTCCCAGGTTCAATTCTGGTCAAGGGCCTTGGTTGCGGGCACATCCCCAGTAGAGTGCAAGAGGCAGTTGATTGATGTCTCTCTCTCATGGATGTTTCTAGCTCTCTGTCCCTCTTCCTTCCTCTCTGTAAAAAAATCAGTAAAATATAAAAAAAAGAAAGAAAAAAGAAAATGCAGTTTTCATATAAATGTCTTTGTGTCTAGAGATAAGAATATTTTGACAATAATAAGTTCCATAGTTAACTATTCAATCACCAGGTGTTATTTTATTTATTCTTTTAAATATATTTTTATTGATTTCAGAGAGGAAGGGAGAGAAAGAGAGAGATAGAAACATCAGTGTTGAGAGAGACTCATTGATCAGCTGCCTCCTCCTGGGGATCAGCCCACAGCCAGGCCTGTGCCCTGATTGGGAATCAAACCTCCTGGTTTATAGGTTGACGCTCAAACACTGAGCCATGCTGGCTGGGTACCAGGTGTCATTTTAGAAGAGGTGTTTTGTGATTTAAACTGAAATTGAAGAACATAATGAAGACATAAAATTTTAAGAGCACCTAACTGTAAAAAATAAAAACAACCATAAACAAAGTCAGGTGGCCAACTGTCAGAAATTTTTAAAGCTATATATTCTGTGATTTAAAGAAAAAAAAAACTCATCCCTGGCACCAGTAAAACTTCTGTCCAAAAAATAAGTGGCTAATTGTAGAGCAGAATGAGAAAATTGGCCATCGTTTTCGAAGATCTGTCTGGTTCCTGAGTTTGAATAGTGTGAGCTGTCACTGGTTGGGGCACCTGCAGGCTAATAATTCTCTATACGTAGGATAACTTTCACTTTGGGGTGTATCCTCACAACATCATTGACATACATAATTATGTAAATGTAACATTTAGCAAAATAAGAACAAAATTCCATCCGTTAAAGATGAACTATAACGCTCTCAGATGTGTGACAGTGTTAGTTTCGTCTGGAAGTGAAGTAAAAGCATACGAGAGAATAGCTCCCTAGTCCCGCTCTTAGGCAATATGTTGTCATCATTGGCGCTGTATCGCTGTGGTGCCAATATTAGGATGCCCTAGGATGACAGATGTCTAGACATTTGTTAAAGAATAGGTTAACCTCGCAGCAAAATAGAGCAAAATTAGATTGAAGCTTTTATTCAGTTTCTCTTTTCTCCCCTCCACCCCCTGGTTTTGTATTTGGCACCTAGAGAGTAATAATTAAGGGAGAAATAATAGGAAATGGTTTTAGGAAACTGATCAACATAAACATTTCAAGGTCAAGAGATGGAAATTAAGAGGATGCAACTAACCCTCATTGAAAACCTACTATGTGCATGGAATTTTGTAATTAGGAAAATAACTTTTTATTTTGAGATAATTTTTAGACTTATAAAAGAGTTTGGGGAAAAAAGTATAGAGAATTCCTGTTTGTTCTTTTTTCTTGATTGTTGTTTTGTTAGTCCTCACCTGAGAATATTTTTTCGTTACTTTTCTAGGGAGTGTAAGGGAGGGAGGCAGGGGGAGAGAAGGGGGAGGGAAAGAAAAACATCCATGTGACAGAGACATATCAGCACAGGGATCACACCTACAACCCAGGTGCTTGCCTCTGAGGGGGAATCAAACCTGTGGCCTTAACTGTGAGGGCCAGCACTCTACCGCTGGGTCTGCTCTGACACTGTTGCGCCTGTTCTCTACCGAATACTTTGCTCATGGTGGCTGCTGTCTTCCTCTGGACCATTAGCAAATCCAAACAGGGTTTCTTTTTTTTTTTTTTAATTATGTTTTCCATCACCATTTATCCCCTCTAGGCCCTCTTCCACTTGCATGCCTGCCCCCCCCATCACCACAATGCTGTTGGTGTCCTTGATTCTCTCTTTTTTGCTCAATCCCTCCATCCACCCTTCTCCCTTCCCCTCCCCCACACCGCCCCATTCCCCAGGGCTGTTTGCCTGCTCTGTATCTATGAGTCTATCCCTATTTTGCTTGTTAGTTCAGTTTGTTCATTAAAATCCACAAGTGAAATCCTATGCTACTTGTTTTTCTGTGACTAATTCACTTAGCATAACGTTCGCCAGGTCTCTCCATGCTCTTACAAAGGGTAAAATGTTCTTCCTTTTTTATAGCTCAGTAGTATTCCATTGTGTAAATGTGCCATGCTGTGTTTTTCCCTTCATCTACTGTTGGGCACTTGGGCTGCTTCCGGATCTTGGTTGGCTATTGTGAATAATGCCGCAATGAACACAGGGGTACATATATTCTTTCAAATTAGTGTTTTAGGTTTCTTTGGATAAACTCCCAGAAGTGGAATTGCTGGGTCATAAGGTAGCTCCATTTAAAAAATTTTGAGGAAATTCCATACAGTCACTGCACCAATTGGCATTTCCACTTTGCAGAGTTTTTCTCTTAAGTGGGTGCTGGGTTTTATCAAATGGGTTTTGTGTACCTATTGATATGATTATGTGGTTCTTTCAATTTGTTTTTGTGGTGTATCACATTTATCGTTTTGTGGATATTGTGCCAACCTTGCGTCTCTGGAATAAATTCTACTTGATTTTGGTGTATGATCTTTTTCATGTATTGGTGGATTTGGTTTGTTTACATTTTGTTAAGGATTTCAGCATCTATGTTCATCAGGGACATCTAATCTAATAAAAGAATAATAATCAAATTAACCCTCACTCGTTACACCCATAAGCCATGCCCACAAGCCACGCCCACCAACCAATCAGGAGCAAATATGCAAATTAGCTCAACTAAGATGTTGGCAGCCACAGAACTGGAGTAGCCCAGGGCAATGGAGGAAGCCAGGGCCCTGTGGGGCTTGAACTCTACTCAAGGCTACAAAGTTTCAATTATAGAAGATAAACAAACCCCAGATATCTGCTTTGGGTTGCCAGGGGCAACCCAGGCTTTGAGGGGGAACCAAGGCTCCAAAGTTGCTATTCCCAGATACCTGCTTCCAGCCAGGCACTCCAGTAGGGACCCGAACCCTGAAGGGGCTGTGGGCAGACTGTAAACAGCCCTCAGCCCCTCACCCAGGCTGGCCACACCCCCATGGGATGAGGGTCCCCACTGGGGGGCTTGGCAAGCCTGCAAACAGCCATCAGCCCCTCACTCAGGATGGCCAGGCACACACTGACCACCAGCGGGCAGACACTCAATGCAGGAGCTGCTCCCTGGTGGTCAGTGTGCTCCCACAGTGTGCTCCCACAGCAGAGCTAAGGATGTCCGACTGCAGCTTTGGCCTGCTCTCCGCTGGCAAGTGGACATCCCCCAAGGGCCTTCGAGCTGCCAAAGGGACATCTGGCTGACAGCTTAGGCTCAATTGCCCGGGGAGTGGGCCTAAGCCAGCAGGTGGACATCTCCTGAGGGGTTCCAGATTGCTAGAAGGCACAGGGACATCCCTGAGTGTACAAATTTTTGTGCACTTGGCCTCTAGTTGCCCTATAATTTTCTTTCTTTCTCGTGTCTTTATCTAGTTTTGGAATTAGGATATTGTTGGCCTCTTAAAATTAGCTTGAAAGTCTTCCCTTCTCTTGATTTTTTTTTTGGATAGTGTGAGAAGGATAAGTGTTAGTTCTTCTTTGAATGTTTAGTAAAATTCACCTGTAAAGCTATCTAGTCCAGTGCTTTTGTTTGTTGAGATTTTTAAAAATTATTTCTTTAATTTAACTAGTCACAATCTCTGTACAAATTATCTGACTTTTCCTGATGCAGTTTTGTAAGATTATATATTTCTAGGAATTAATCCATTTCTTTCAAATTGTCCAATTTGTTAGTATATAGTTTTTTTTATAATATTTTCTTACAAATGTTTGTATTTCTTTTGAGCCATTTGTTACTTCTCTTTATTTCTGCTTTTATTTATTTGGGTCCTCTATTTTTTCCCTTGATGAGTATGGTTAAAGGTTTGTCAATCTTGTTTATCTTTTCCGAGAAACAGCTCTTGGCTCCATGGTTCTTTTTTTAGGCTCTCATTTCTAACCTGATCTTTATTATTTCCTTCCTTCTGCTCATCTGGGCTTGGTTTGTTGTTCTTTTTCAAGTTTCTTTAAGTGGAAAGTGAAGGGAATTAACATCATTCATTTAAGGTTGTTTCTTTGTGCTTCTTCTAGTGTCTTGAGACAGGCCCACAATGCTGTGAATTTCCCTCTTAGGGCTTCTTTCCCTGTCTGCCACAAATTTTTGGGTTGTTGTGTTCTCATTTTTATTTCTTTTAAAGTATCTTCTGATTTCTTCCTTGATCTAATTTTTAACCCATTCATTGGTTTGTAACATGTTATTCAGCCTCCATGTCTTCGCGTGCTTTTCAGTTTCTTCTTATTGATTTCAAGTTTCATAACAGAGGAGATGCTTGATATGATTTCAATCTTCTTAAATTTATTGCGTCCTAACATGTGGTCTAACCTATAAAATGTTTCATGTGCCCTTGAAAGAATGTATATTCTGCTACTTTGGGGTGGAATGCTCTGAAGATATCAATTAAATCCATTTGATTTAATATGTCATTAAAAGCCACCATTTCCTTGTTGATTTTCTGTTTGGAAGATCTATCCACTGATGTCGATGTGGTATTAGAATTCTACAACTGTGTTATTATCAACCTCTTCCTTTATGTTTATCAAGATTTGCTTTACATATTTGATCCTATGTTCAGTGCATAAATGTTTACACAATAAGTATTATATCCTTTTGTTTTTTCTATCCCTATATCATTACATAGTGTACTTCTTTGTCTGATATTATAGCCTTTGTTTTACTGTCTATTTTGTCAGACATAAAGATCGCTACCCCAACTTTTGTTTCCTTTCCCTCTGAATGAAATATCTTTCTCATTCCTTTACTTTTCGTCTGTGTGTATGTTTCATTCTGAGGTGGATCTCTTGAAGACAGGAGGTATGTGGGTCTTGTTTTCTTATCCAGCTACCTTATGCCTTTTAATTGGAGCATTTAAGCATTTGCATTTAAAGTGTTTATTGATAGGCATGTATTTATTGCTATTTTATTTGTTTTTTAACTATGTTTCTTTTTTCTCTTTTGTCCCCTGTTTCTCAAAGCAAACTCTTTAACATCTAATCTAATAAAAGAGTAATATTAAAATTGACCATTTTAAGCCACGCCCACCAGCCAATCAGAGCAGCTGTATGCAAATTAACCCAGCCAAGATAGAGGCTGGCAGTCATGGAGCTAGAGTAAGCAGGGGGCTTCCGTTGCACCAGGAGTAAACTCTCTGCTGCTGGCTAGGCTTCTCCTGGCTCCAGGCAACATTGTTGCAGCATAGTTGCAATTATAGAAGCCTCAGAGCTCAAGCAAACAGCAGGCTTCCATTGCACCAGTGATGGAGGAAACTGCCTGCTTAGAGTCTACTAAGGCAACATTCTTTCAATTATAGAAGCCACGGAGCTGAAGCCAACAGAAGGCTTCGTTACTTGCGTAGGCCTTGGCTTAAAGGAACAGTGTATCAATTATAGAAGATAAATAAACCCCAGAAACCTGATTCCAGCCAGCCTTGTTGGGACATTGAGTCAATGGGAGCTGTGAGCAGCCTGAAAGCCTGAAAACAGCCCTCTGACCTACACCCAGGCTGGCCAGGTACCCCAGTAGGGACCCAAAACCTGAAGGGACTGTAGGCAGCTTGAAAATGCCCCTCAGCTCCTCACCCAGTCTTCCCAGGCACCCCAGTAGGGACCCAAAATCTGAAGGTGCTGTGGGCAGCCTGAAAACGGCCCTCAGCCCATCACCCAGGCTTGCTACACCCCAATGGGGTAAGGGTCCACACTAGGGGGCTTGGCCAGACTGCAAACAGCCATCAGCCCCTCACCGAGGCTGACCAGGCATGCCAGTAGGTGGACATCCCCAGAGGGGTCCCAGACTGCGAGAGGGCACAGGCTGGGCTGAGGGACCGCCTAAGTGCACAAATTTTGTGCACCGGGCCCCTAGTCCTATCTAATAAAAGAGTAATATGCAAATTGACCATCACAAGATGGCTGCCTCCATGTGGTCAAAGATGGCCACCACAAGATGGCCAGCAAGTGAGGGCAGTTGGGAGGGACCCAGGCCTGCAGGGGAGGACAGTTGGGGGGTACTCAGGCCTGCAGGGGAGGACAGTTTGGGGGGACTAGGCTGGCAGAGAAGGACAGTTATGGGGAACCCAGGCCTGCAAGGGAGGGCAGTTGGGAGGGACCCAGGCCTTCAGGGGAGAACAGTTAGGGGGGACCATCCTGGCAGGAGGAGGGCAGTTAGGAGCAATGATGCCAGCACAGGAGCAGTTAGGTGTTGATCAGGCTGGCAGGGGAGTGGTTAGGAGCAATTGTCAGGCAAGAGGTTGGGAGTCAACAGTCTTGGATTGTGAAAGGGATGTCTGACTGCCCGTTTAGGCCCTATCCAACCAGTGTCATCGGGCCTAAATGATCAGTGGAACATCCCTCATGGGGTCCCAGATTGGAATGGGTGCAGGTTGGGCTGAGGGACACTACCCCACCACCCCATGCACGAATTTCATGCACCGGGCCTCTAGGTTCTTTCTTTCTTTCTTTCTTTCTTTCTTTCTTTCTTTCTTTCTTTCTTTCTTTCTTTCTTTCAATATATTTTATTGAGTTTTTAGAAAGAGAAAAGGAGAGGGATAGAGAGTTAGAAACATTGATGAGAGAGAAACATCAATCAGCTGCCTCCTGCACACTTCCTACTGGGGATGTGCCCGCAACCAAGGTACATGCCCTTGATGGAATCGAACTTGGGACCCTTCAGTCTGCAGGCCGATGCTCTATCCACTGAGCCAAACCGGTC
Source organism: Murina feae (assembly GCA_004026665.1). NCBI lineage: Eukaryota > Metazoa > Chordata > Mammalia > Chiroptera > Vespertilionidae > Murina > Murina feae. Next base: position 25,582 of record PVJC01006277.1, on the reverse strand, counting down.
AGGGTGGGCCTCTAGTTTCTTATAATGCTGGTTTGGTGGTAACAAATTCCTCTAGCTATTTCTTGTCTGGGAAATTTTATTTTTCCTTCAATTTTAAATGCTAGCTTTGCTGGGTAAAGAAGACTTTGTTGTGGTTCCTTGATTTTCATCACTTTGAATATTTCATGCTAATCCCTTCTGGCCTGAAATGTTTCCATTGAGAAATCAGCTGACCATCTTATGGAAGTTTCATTGTAGGTAACTGACTGCCTTTCTCTTGCAGCTTTTAAAATTCTCTCCTTTTGGCATTTTAATTATGATGTGTCTTGTGTGGGCCTCTTTGCGTCTATGTTTTTAGGACTCTCTGCACTTCCTGGACTTTTATGTATTTTTCCTTCACCAAGGGAAGTTTTCAGACATTGTTTCTTCAAATAGGTTCTTGATCCCTTCCTCTGCCTATTCATTCTGGTACCCCTATGATGCTGTTGTTGTTATGCTTCATGTTGTCCCAAAGGTCCCTAATATTTTTAAAGATATATTTTTATTGATTTCAGAGAGGAGGGGGGAGGGAGAGAGAGAAGCATCAACAATGAGAGACAATTATTGAGTGACTGCCTCCTGCATGATTGGGGATTGAGCCCACAACCCAGGTACATGTCCTGACGGATAATCAAATTGTGACATCCTGGTTCATAGGTCAATGCTCAACCACTAAGCCACTGCAGCTGGGTCCAAAGGTTCATAATTTTTTAAAGTATTTTTTCTTGTTGATGTTCCATTTGGGTGTTTTTTCTATCTTGACTTTCTATCCTCTGCTTCATCAAGCCTGCTGCTTATTCCTTCCAGTGTACTTTTTATTTCAGGTATGGCATTCTTCATTTCTGACTTTTATGGTTCTTTTTTTATGGTTTCTATATCTTTTAGTTTCTTTTTAGTTTCTTTTTTTATGGATTATATATCTTTTCTCATGGTATAGAACATCCTTATAATTATTACTCTGAACTTTATATCTGATAAAGTGATAACCTCCATTCCATTTAGCTGTTTTTCTGGAGAATGCTGTAGTTCCTTTATTTGGAGCCTGTTTCTTTGTCTTCCATTTTGACTGCCTGTTTGCATTTGTTTCTATATATTAGGTAGATCTGCTATGACTCCCAGTATTGTTAGTGTGGCCTTATGTAGTAGGCGACCTATTGGACCCAGTGGTACAGTCTCACTGATAACCTCAGCTAGGTGCTGTAAGAATGTCCTCATGTGCATTGTGTGGGCCATTCTGTTGTAATTGAGTCTGATTTCTACAGGCCTGTTCACGTGTGGGCTGGACCCTCAGGCTGGCTGACAGTGAGGCCCAACCTCCCAACACAGTGTGCAAGCTGCTATGCAGGTGCTGATCACACAAACGGAATTCACCTCAGCAGGGGTTGGTACTTGGCGAGATCTCCCTGTTGATATCCTGCTTGTGAAGCTTGTTGGATTGTGCTCTGTGCTTTTCTAAACTGGCCACTGGGTTTACTGGTTCTAGGCCTCTTTGGTGAGACTCTTCTGCAGGCCAACGCAGAAGCTGTCTGTGACTGACCCTGAGCAACCTGTTTATACCTATCATTGATCCACAGCTTGTGGCTCCCTTTTCAGATCTGGGTGCAGGTGGAAAGGACCAAGCTGTGCACCAAACTCTGCTTTTACAAGCCCTGGGATCAGCAGCATGTCAGGCGAAGACTCAAAGCACCTAGAGATTTGCCTCTGCCTGCAGGCTGTCTATTAGGCTCAGTCTAGCTGTAGTCCTCAACAGGGCACAAGCTCCACAGGGAAGGGTGAGAGGGATTCCAATGAGGCTATTGCTTCCACCCAGGCTGATGCTGGATGGAAGGGAATGCTCTGCTTGAGAAAGTTGGCTTCTATAGTATAGGGAAATGACTCTGCACAGGGATCCAGCGTCTGTCCTCTCAGCTCCTTCTCCAGAGCCACAAATCCCAGATTCTGCTCACACAGCTCCAGCCCACTCTGGCCTCTTTTTGCCCTCCCTCTGCCAGAGCCTAGGGTGAGTGACTGCAAATTAAAATTTGTTCATTGGCCCTTTAAGAGGGTGCCTGTGTTTCTAGCTGTCTCTCCCTGCTGTTCACAGACAGATGTTATCTGGGCACCTCTCCTGGTTCTGGTGCTTTGAGCTGGGTAGCCCATTTTGGGGTTTACAGCCCATACTTCTCAGGGGGAACCTCCTGAAGCTGAGATATCCCTCTAAAACTCCAGCTGCTGTGTGTGAGAGCCCAGCCAGCCTTCTCACATCTCTGCACTTCCTACCAGTCTCCATATGGCCTCCCCTTTATGTCCTTGGTTATAAGATTTCTCTCCAGTTAGTCTTCAGTTGGTTATTCAGGATGCCTTTTCAATATTTTAGTCATAATTCCAGTTTGGTCCTGGGAGAAGGGCAGCTTTAGCTTTCAGTAATTCTACTCCATCTTGGAATCTCCCCAAGCAGTGTTTATTAAGATCTTATAAACTGGTGGGATTTTTGAAGCTTACAGGGTGCTCAGACCAGAGTGTCCCCTGAGGATGCCACATGCCAATTATTCTTGAAGTGTTGAGGCTTTGAAGCAACTTCTGTCTATGGAATTCTCTCACTTGCTTTTCTTGGCTAGTTTCATGCCTGCTTTTCTTTAGGAAAGTCTACATTTTTAAGATTCTTGCTTGCAGAATCTCTGACATCAAGTGCTATAATTTTCTTACCCCTATACTTCACTTTGCTTATGAATTTATAAATTTATAAATTAGATTGGGAAGAGGTAATTTTCCCTACATGTTTTTACTAATTGAAGAATTTTACTTTTAAACTTTCAGAATTTTCACCTTTAAAGAGTAAGATACAGCCAGTTTCACAATCTGTATTAATCCAAAACTAGTCACTCAAGGTCAATATAGTAAGTACAAAAGATAGACATTTGTTTTCCAAGATTCTGAACCAATGGACAAGAAGAAATGGTTGAACCACACATCCATTCCTGCTTTTTGATGTACCTTGATTTTTTTGGGGAAAAGACTACCTCTTCACCATTGCAAATATCCTTGGTGGAAGGGCAATTCCTTGTGATGATTTTACCTTGGAGAAGGTGAGGGATCACTTTGACCTTCCGTCCACCTGGGGAGAACCCAGGAGTAGCACAAGACCTAAGCTCAATCAGTTGGAAATTGTTTCCTAGAGCTTGGATCCTGAGCAGATAACAAGGATGAAAAGACCAGCCAGAAATCTGCAGCCAGTTCACTAGATCATTTTTACTAATAAACTCTGGTCCTTGCTGCCCAACACTCTCTTTCTGCCCATTTGTAAGCCAACTTCTCTAGCTGCCCATTGATTCTGTGAGTCCTCACCTCAAATTTCCTTCCAATAAATTCCCTTTTACTTAGATTAATGGAAATGGTTCCTCTTGCTTGCAACCATGGGTTCTAAGTAAAACACGAGTCAGTTGTAGCGTTCCTAACTTATTACGTGTTTACAATGCTGTGGAGGGCTGTGAAATACTCTAATGCAACCTTTCCTTTGTTTAAAATTCTGAACTTCAGCTTCTATCTTTATGGGGCTAGAACCCAGTCTTGCCCATTTGGTCGTGTTTGTCACACTTAGTGCTTGCTGGCCGACTACTCCCATAGCTGACGTTCTCCATGCAGGCAGAGCCACGATCGCCAGGCAGCTGCAGAGCAGGCACTCCTTAGACGGAAGGGAGAGAAATGCATGACTGTGAAGAACACTTCTCCCAGTTCATAAACATACACCTCTCACACCGACATTTTTACCTTTTTGATAGTTTAACTTCTGGTGAAGAGTCAACATTTGTGTCCAACTCCAAATTAGCAAAAGTAGATGCAATTCCCCAAATAATGAAGAAGATCCCTTTAAAGACGTCAGAAGCATTGTTGTCATGTAGATTGAAAAGTGTTTACCAATGTTGACTTTGCCAAATAGACCACATTATTACTTGGCCTGGGATGCTTTAGTAAAACCAGTTCCACATGCGATGCTGAATCTCATGATAGATTATTAAAACTCTTAAGGGAAATGCTATTTTCCTCTAGAGTTCAGACACATTCAGACTCATGGGCTATTACGTGGGGAGGAAGTTACAGCCAACCAAAGACATAGCAACACGATTTAGCAAACAAGGGTGATGTTTGCAGCAGGACTGAATGTGACAGCATTATGTATATTTCTAGGCACACACATGCATAGCTCTGACAGCATGTCAGCTGTAATTTTTGTAATAATGTGGATATAATTTATTAGAATTCAAAATATAGAGTAAACTGAGCACATGCTTTGGTCCAAAGTACTAATTTGTCTATTGCTGACAGTTTTGTGTGTGTTTTAAGTAGAAATAAAGACATCATAATTGAATAAACATTTTCTCCTTGCTAACCATGCCCTCTCAGGGTTAATAACAAGCAAATGGAATAATGTGGGATCCTTACAAAAGTAACCACAAATAGGACAACTGTGGGGGAGGGAGGTTTCAGCTCTCCTGGTCGCCTGCCATAGAGGGTTACTCAGATGTGATTGATTGCCCTGGTGAGTAATACCAGTTGGCAGACATTAGTAACACTTTGTCTTACTTTTGGTACAGTTGTTAGCTTTTCTATGTTTAGCATGTTTTCATATTTTAATAGGAATTCTGAAGCTGTGTATATATATTCAGCATTAGCCTGAAACTTGACACTTGTGATTCTGGGGTAATTTATAACTCCATCTGAATTTGTCATAACTACAAGATGCTTTCAACATATGGAATTATGCTTGTAAAATTTAACCTTATTACATTCCTTTTCCAGCCTCTATGCATTTTTAATACACATTTTACTTTGCATTTCAAACACTTTGACTGTACATTGTTAGTGAGGTTGGCTTGGTCTTGCAGGAGCCACAGAGGACGGGAGAAAACCAGGAGATATGTGGAGTTGTTTTTTGTTTTGTTTTGTTTTGTTTTTTTGACAACTGACCAGGAGGCTCCATTTCATTTATGAACCGAGATGGATGAGGTACCAGCCTGAAATCCTTTGTGACTTCGCCAATAACATGAGCACCAGGAATGTTTTTGCCCTGCGCTGAGTATCCGATGAGGTGTTGGAAACATGTGTGCTCTTCCAGCATTTCGCGTGGTGCACTTGCTCCCATTGGGAGTTGGAACACGTCCACCAGGCGAGCCATGTGAAAGGCAGGAGCCTTCAACAATGGTGTGATGGAAACTTAAATAGGCGAGGCCCTGCGCCAAGTTTGCAGAGTATTGTTTTAGGCTGACTTCAGCTCCAGCCAATGGACGCTTGGCTTGCTTCCTTCAAGGCAGAAGTTGAAAATGGCTTAGGGTTCTTGAAAGTCCTGGGAGTTTCTAGATGCTTAATAAAGACCCCCCCCCTCCCCTCCCACACACATTCAGCAGAAAATAGTTTTAAGAACTGGCTTGATCTACGAAATGGTGGGAAATACGCCCAAGAAAGAAGGCTCCGATGGTTTTAATTCACAATGACAAACTAAAACTAAAATTCAGTGGATGATAATCCATTCTGCAGTTTATTGCAGCAGAAAAGTGCATTTTAAATGCTTTATTATGCCCTTTCTGTGGAGTTGGGTTCACACTGCCTCAGGCCCAGGAGTAGGGGAACTTAGAGGTTTCTCTTAAACAAAAGAGAGGGGCGCCTTCTCCTGCAGCAGGCCCCCAAGGTCAGGCTCCTTCTAATTACAATTCTAATGAGACATCAGGCGATCCTCCCAGGAGATCATTATGGGGTAATTTCTCAACAATAGCTGTACCATCTTCTTTCCTATTCAGAAAATACAGAAAAATGGCCCATCCGCGTCCCTACCAGAGACTTCATTTCCATACTCGGTTTTTCTGAATCCCTGATTACCTGTCTGACAAGCGGCACATTTATATACAGTATGAAGTATGAGCTTTATCTCTGCCTTGGTCTTCATTTAAGATTTGCATTTTATAGTATTTATGTAGACCTTCTCGCAGCCCTTCAAGTACTCCAACAAATGATCTTCCATTAAAAGAGTTTATCTTGAAATATCAGTGTAAGCATTGTAAACAGCATGCTATGGATCACGCTTTTATTGAGGCAAGTGAAATACAACATCAAAAGCTATCACTGGAAAAACTAGGCCAATATGGGCATTAAAAATATAGCACCATATATCTCGGGCAAGCAACTTCTCCGGATCCCACGTGCTCGGACGGGAATATTTAGACTCTAGCGAAGATGGCATGTTTCTTGATTCATCTCGCAGCGCAAGTCTGCTTCATTTGCAAAGTGATAACCTATTACTATAACTAAACCGCCTAGCGCATGGAGGCTCAGAAATAAAATAAAAAGATTAGCCAGTTATCTTATTTACATATATTGAATTGCGGTAATACAGCCCGATCTCTGCCTCTCATTTGATTCTAATTAAAGCGTGGCGGAGAAGCTGCAATCCACACAAGAGCTTATTTTAATAGTCGGAGCTGGCAAAGCCCCAATATCACAATGTAGCAATTAACAGCACGGCTGTATTTGCTATTCATGGTTTGATGTAAAAACTTGTTTATTAAGATGGGCTGGAGGCGCTGGTGTGCAATAGACCTGCATGTAATTAGATTCCAATTATTTGTCTGTTTCTGATATTGTAAACTGGCACTTAGCACATCAGTTAAATTGACACCCGGCGCTGCATGGCTTCCTCGGTAATTAAAACATGTTCTGTTAATTAGATGATGACCACTTTATTTCAGGGCTCTTGTGTTTGGGTTTTCTCGTGTGCTCTGTTTGTAGCATGAGCCACCAGACGCTCCTCTAATGAGTCCTTGTTTTGTTTCAATTACCACCTGCTGTTCAAAAGCAAAGCTTGTTTTAACTAAACAAAATTAATGCTTGTCTCTTCCTTTGTACGAAGTTAAACGATAGACAAATTAATACGCTTATTATCGAAGTGCTAAGCTCTGGTTTTAAAGACTGCTAAGGCAATTAGAAGAAAGTTATAAGAGCTGAGTGTGGCATACGTATTGTTTAGCGTATTAAGAGGCATTACAAACAATGAATTATTTACTGGAGTTGAAAAGAAGCATAGAGACTTAGGCTCCCACCCCCAAATTAAATTAATTCTTGCAATTTGCAAAGCGGTCCCAAAACTGAAGATAGCAGGGGATTTCTAAGAGGAGGAAGTGAGTAAAGTTAGACATGAAGGTATGCATCATGATTCTGAAAAAACCAATGAATGATGTTTGACCATCTTGGATGGTTTCCAAAACGATGTGTTTGCTGCGTGTTCTCTGACAGGATAGATGCTGTTTCACGCTGAAGAATTGATCGTGCTGTTTCTCAGAACGTTACTGCGAACGTGATGAGGAGAGCGCTTTGCATTTTCTGGGGGGTTGGGGCTTGTCCCATGTGCTACTCCGCAGCTGCCCCCACACCAGGCTTCCCCTGGGACCACCAGAGCACGGTTCAGCCTCGTCTCCGCAGCCCTTCCCAGGCCCACAGCTTCTCCTCGCACACCGGCATCATGACCGGCTGAGACCCGTGGTGCCAGGGCGGGAGCGAAGGGTGACTGCCTAGTTCCCAGAACACCTTCTCGGTCAGATTTGGGGAACTCATGTACGAGGCTAACAAAGTGAGCCACCAGTGTAAGAAGCGCTTCGGAAGCTCTCCACACAGAGCCAGGCGCTTTAGAATGGCTGCAACACCAACACTTAGTTCCCTCCAGGGACACCGAGCCAGCCAAGCTGCCAGCCAGGGGCTTGACCTGTGTAAGACAGTCGGACACCAGATAACTCCAGGGAACTCCAGTGTACTCTTTGTAACTAAGCCAATCCAGTTATTCAGGGTTCGTGTTAATGTGCATAGAGCTAACACGCGCCATCTTTAGGGAAGCACACAAGCGGGTCTGGAATGTGCATTCACAGCGTGTTTGTTGGAAAGGTATTTTAATTACAAGGCAAATCATGCTCTCCTGTTTCCTAGAACTGGTGTAACTCCTACAGGTGCATTCTAGAATTTGAAATTCCATCTCCATCAGGAATTCAACATCGCTGATGTTCCAACATGGAATGCAAACCTGAGCTTGTGGACATCAGCCGCCGAGATCAGAACAATACACCAGTGTATAAACAGCAAAGGCACACTTCCTGCCAGACCGGCACCTGAAATAAAAATGAACAGCAGCTGATCGCCACCCCTTAGAGCCACCTTTCCAAGGCAACGGCGGCAAGGGAGCCTCAAGGTTCTCTTGCTGCTAATGCGGTTGCAGAGCTGACACTGAGCAGCGCTGCAGCTTGCACCTTCATGCTGCACCTTTATGCGACCTGTAAGATTTTACAAAGACCCAAAGCAACTCCATGTGTCTCACTCAATGCCCATTTGCTCATTAGATACTTTAAAATGCACCTTTTGCTGCAGGCCCATTGGACCACATTAACTGCTCTAAAACATATAAGAGATTACCGTGGGACTTTTTAAAAATGCTGGTGCAGGAGTGGCCACAGGTGCGCTGGGCCACCAGGGTGCGCTGGCCCTGAAGGTGCGTACTGTTGGACTCAAATGACGTGACTTGATCATGGATACCCAGATCCAGGAGGCAATGAACTATTTCTCAACCACATGTCTCTCACGTATACATTTAACAGTGTGATCTTAACTCATATACTTGCCACAGACAGCTGCTGTTTTAGCCTCCTGGGTGGTTCCATTCCCCTTTGTCTCCCTCCCTCCTTCCCTCCCTTTTTCCCTTTCTCCCTCCCTTCCTTCCTTCCTGAAGAGTTTGTATTGATTTTTAGAGAGAGAGGGAGGGAAAGAGAGCAAAACATTGATGTGAGAACAGAACACTGATCAGCTGCCTCCTGCACGCCCCCTACCGGGTTTGAGCTAAAATCTGGACATGTATCCTGACCGGAATTGAACCAGCAACCTTTTGGTGCCTTGAGGCGACACCCAACCAACTGAGCCACACTGGCCAGGGTCCTTTATCTAATTTCTTATTTGGGTTCTGATTCTTGGCCATTTATACTGCAGAAGCTGACTCCAGTTTCAGGGCTGGAGTGAGAAGGCCAAGCTGGGCCCACTCTCCTTGGCTGCAGTCAGTTCCATATGGGCATCTTCCATGGATGCTCTAATCACAGAAACCAAGGGTTTTTATTTAATAGCTGAAGGAAGAGATATTTTCTTTGCTGGATGGGGGCCTGGAGGGAAATAGCCCTAATAGTTTCTGGCAGGCATCTTTGACGACATCTTTTGAGCAAAGCGCCAACCTAAAGGAAGCAAAGGCAACAGATGGAACTTGATCAAATCATGTGACCTGTGTTGAGCCAGGCCTGAAGTCAGTGCCACCCATGGAGTTATATAAACCAGTATCTCCTCCACTAGCCACACCATCCCATTTAAACAAAAACAATACCTAAGTCAGTTAAGGGTGGGTATTTTCACTTGCAATTGAAAAAAGTCCCAACAGACACTACCCAACTTTTCATGTCACGTCATCATGCTGTTTTACCCATTCAGGTTCTGAAGCTAAAGGGAAGAATCCCTAAAAACAGGTTCTCCACCTGGAGTCCAGGATGGATGTCAGAAGATAACTCGTGACCTGACATCATAAGCAATATTTTATGCGGTGTGCATTTTCTGGGTCAAAATGATTGTTAAAATGTTCCCCAAGGAAGTGTAAGAACCCGATAATGGGACAAAAGTCCTGGCAGGTCAACCAGGAGAGGCACAGCTACCTGCAGGTGCCAAGGTGTTTGACTTCAAAAACTGGGAGCATGGGCAGGGGTTCTCTGAGGAAATCTGTGTGGTCAAAAGCTAGAGCTTTTTAGAAACTGGGATGGTTGTCCTGGGAAATCAAAGAGGCAAGTTGGACATATGAATGACGGAAGTGGCGCTTTTTGAAAAGGCCTTAGTGATTGGGTTGTTTCAGAGTTTATTGCTTCTGTGGATGTGTGATGTGTATGGAATATACTGTATAAACTTACCCCCAAGTAAAGCCACACCAAAGGGTCTGCAGCAAGAAATGGTTATTTATGGCTCTTGTTGCCCCTAGAGGAATGTGTAGTCTTAATTTCAAATGCAGGTAGCAAAGCGGCTCACCCCAGCTTCCGTACTCAGAGGCTGAAACCAGAACAAGTCTTGAAATGTTTGTGGCACCATAGACAAGCAGGTGAGTCTTCATCGTCTTCCTACATATCAACTTCTGCTTCATCTCGTCTACATAAAACCAGGTCGCTGCTACTCAGGGGTAATAGTACAAGATAAAACAAAGTAAAGCAAAATTGAACTAAGCTACAAATTTAAAAAATTCTCCCAAACTTATCACTCATTCATACTTTAGAATTCTGCCTAATTATTGAGCCACAGTGACCAAAAGCTAGGGCTCTGGAGCTAGAGGGTGAGTTCAGACCCAGCTCTATCGCTGCAGTTAGGTGGCCTTGCACAAGGACTGTGGAGCCTCAGTGCTTGAATTTAATTGATTCCTGAGGGCTGTCAAGAAGTGATTGGTTCAAAAACCGAATCATTTTTTCCATTAGAAATAATGTCAATTGGATTAATTCATTCCAGACCCATAAATGATTCTTTTAACCTTTCTTATATTCATACATGTCTAATGTACTGTTTAATCTATGAACAAACACTTCTTAAAATTAACAAACCACCCCTTAGTAGCCCTGAATGAGTCACTTTCAGCCCTCATTCCAGGGGTGTGTTTAAGGAGGTCAGATGCAGCATCAGTGTTTTCATATATCATTCCTCCAAAACGCTGTCACCAGCTAACTGCTTTTCATTTATCCAAATCAACAAGTTTTTCTGTCTCTTGAATTGCCTGTTATCATTGTTTCTTTCACACCCTTAGCAACGTTGGCACTCTTGATGACCTCTTTATGGTTTAAAATTGTGCTAATTATCCATTTTGCCAGGAACAAAAGCAAAAAAAAAAAAAAGTTTAGAACGCACAAAGTAGTCACAGCACAATTCCCTGAGACATCGGCACTCGGGGTTCAGTGGCGAGCTGACGGGTGTCCGCCCCTTGGTCTGTGGCCTTGGCTTTTTGTCCTGCTATGTATCAGCACGAAAGGACTGTCTAGTCAAGAACCAAATTTAGTTCACAACCAAGATTTCTTTCTGTGAACAACTTCGTTGAGAACCAAATTGTTCAAGAGGGTAGATGTTTGAGAACTGAGGTTTGACTGTACATTACATGTCTGTAATTTAGTTTGTTAGGCTAAATTATAGGAATGGCTTGATACTCACCTGTATTTATTAAAAGAGTAATTTTGCATGGCTCAGACCCATGTCTCTCTCGTATTAGGTCCCTAAGGTTGCCGTAACCATGAGTCATGGCTTAAAACCACAGGAATCTGTCCTCTTTCCGTTAAGGAGAGTAGAAGCTCAAAGTCAAGATGTTTTCAGGGCCATGATCTCTCTGAAGTCCTTAGCAAAGAACTCATCCTTGCCTCTGCTGGCTCCTAGTGTTGCCGCCATCCTGGGCGTCCCTCGGCTGGGAGCCGTGTCTCTCCCATCTCTGCTTCCTCCTGCTCAGGGCGTGCGTGCTCCAGTGTGTGGTTGATGTGAGGTTCTCGGCACAGGAAACTGAGTCAGAGAGTCAGGCAGATTGAAGGAGGGAATTTATTCTGCGCTCCCAGGTGAGGTCCATGGGTCCTGGGGCGGGGCCTGTGGAGTTGCACCAAGAGGGAGTAAGGGGCATTTTTTTAGACAGCTGTTCAGTGAGGGTGGGGGAGCATGAGCTGTGGGAGTTCCCACCTCCGGGACTTCAGGTTTCCAGGAAGGAATCTGTGTCATCTTCTATCTGGTAGCTGACCTTGTGGAGGCATGTATCAGCCTCTGGACCCCCTTTTCGACCTAATAGCTAAGTCTGGGTCTCTGGGTGTTTCCTTGTGGGAACGCCACCCTCATCCAGGATGCCCTCATCTTCACTTGATACATCTACTGGTGCAAGGACCCTGTGTCCAAATAAGGTCACATTCACAGGTCCTGGGGTTTGGACCTGACCTGCTTTTTAGGTAGATGCAGTGTAAACCAGTATACTAGCTCATCAAAATAAGAATTAAAGAAATTTATGTATGCAAAGTGTTAGTATCTGGCACATAATAATGACTCAATAAAGATCCGCTGTTGTTGTTATCCTCATTTTATCTTATTCCAACCCATCTGCATTGAACAAAATTCTCCCTCTCTTAGACCCTGTACACCTCCAGGTCTATCCCAGAATCAAGCAAGCTACATTTCTTTTTATATTCCTAAGGTAATGCCTTATGTACAATTATTACTGATCCAACTGTAAAATCTCTCATTGTAGAGATATTAAAAAAAGATTTAGCTATAGAATTTCTTCTTCAAAGTACATGTTATTGGACGACCAATAGCCAAACTGGTTGAAAGTGGAATTATTCTTTGAAAAGGCCATAACACACAAGCAATATCAGCTTCATGTTACCTGTCTCCCTGTGGCTCTGCACCCCAGTCCCCAATGGTGCTTGAGACTCTTTGAAACATAGAAGGGTCCAGAAAAGATCGTTTAAAAAAATTATCTTTCAGTCATAAGCAAGCTCATCCCAAGCATTAGGAAGAGATGGTCTTTGTCTCCCATTTCCCTTTTATTGGTTGACCTCCCCCGCCCCTGTTCCCCCAGCTCCTGTGCCTCAACCAAACCAAGGAAGGAGGAGTTGCCACTCTGGGCTGACATGCAGCAGTGTGCTATGTTCATCAGTATTGACCATACTTCTGGTTCTGTAACAGGTCATGCTGGACACACGATCCTGTGCTTTCAAGTGTCAGATTTTGCTTGGGATTTTCCTAGCAATAGTCATTCATAAGAGACAGATTTCAAGATCTACATTCTCTTGTGCAGAAAGCAGAGACCTGCTGTTAATGTGGGATAAACTACATAGCCTAGTGGCCCTTTGGCAAAGCTCTTCCTGAAAGGCTGCTTTAGTCCATTCAGGCTGCTGTGATAAAACGTCACAGAAGTGGGGTTTGTAGACAACACACAGATTTTTCTGTTCTGGAGGCTGGGAGTTCAGGATCAAGGAGCAGAATGATCTTGCTCTGTGAGAGCTCTCTTCCTGGTTTAGAGCTGGTTTTCCCGGAGTGGAGGGGGGAACAGCTCTGTAGGGTCTCTAAAAACTCTAATCCCATTTATGAGGGCTCCACCCTCATGATCTTGCACCTCCCAACAGCCCCGCCTCCCAATATCATCGCAGTAGTCATTAGGGTTTAAAATATGAATTTAATGGGGACATAAACATTTAAACCACAGCACGCACTCAGGAAGAAGCCAGCTAACACAGTAATGGCAAAACCTTTCTCATTTGGTGGTTGTTCCTTCTGTATAAACCTGTGAGGACCTCAAGGGGGGAATGATTTGAAGAGCTGAGTCTGGATATTCCTATGAGACCTCATCAAATGTTATCAATTCTCTTTAAGGAATCCTTCCTTTTGACAGAACCAAGCTGGCAGTGTAGGTAACCTTGGTGCTCCCACAACACTTCAAAATTATAACTAAAATACAGAATGACCACCTGAAAGCTGGCTGAATGGAAGTTCTTCAACTAGAGAAGTAAAGAAGAAAGCACATGGAGACTGGTAGGAGGGGTGGAAGTGCAGAACGGGCTGGTCTGACACCAGTATGCGCTGTTTTTTAATCAGGAGGGATAGCTCTAAGTCCTTCCTTGAGACGCAGGGTGTCCTAGCCGCTCACCAGACTCCCAGCCCAGGGTTCCAGAGCTGGGAAGAGAAGTCCCCATAACTTTAAGCTATAAAACCAGCAGGGATTGTGGCTGAGTGACACAGAGGCTACTGGAGTTCCAGGTGGTGGTTTTAAAGGGCCTGTGCACAAACTTACAGAGTCTCACATTCTCCAGGGCTTGGGAAGTGAGGGGACCAGAGACGCACTGGGAGGAACTGGGCTCTCTGGCACCAGGGCAGGAAGTTGGGGGTGTCTTTCCCTCAGACAGGGGACTTTCAGGGGCCATTGTTCCTATGTGAGAGCCTCCCCCATCACAGAGCTGACTCGCAGCTGTATCTGAGTGTCCATAAGAGTGGTCCACACGCTTCACTCCTCCATGGAGATTCCCTGAGACCCCACCCCATTCAATTTGAAGTCCCACCCAAGCTATTTGCAGCAGCTTTTCCATATGAATGGCATGTCCTGGCTCAGGCTTCAGACTTTCCTAAAATCTCTTAAATAAGCTGCAGTTAGAGACATCATGCCTTAAACCTATCAATAAAAGGCCCAAGACCTGCCACTCGCACCAACTTGCTTTCCTTCACAGCTGGACCTTTCCTGGGCACTTCCTAGCCCAGTACAAATAGTTGCCAACTGTGAATCACTCTGCAGCTCCTGGGGGTGGCCCCAGGCAATGGCTGACTTTGCCCCTTGAGGGAGGCTCCAGAGCCAGTGCACCAGGTAGACAATTTCAGACCACACCAGATAACAACTCTGCACGTCCACATGTGACACACTCAAGAGGCAGATTAATAAGCACCAAAGCCCCACTGATACAAGTCCTGCTCCGTAGGGGTATCTCCTGCACAGCAGCTCTCTCATTATAGACACAGCTGGTCCTCACAACCAATTGATCTGAAGATAAATTCTTCCCAGTGACACCAACAGGCTCAACTACAATAGGACGGTGCACACAGCCCACACAGGGGCACACCTGGCACTCATAGGGGCACACCTATAGTGCCCAGCTCAGGTGACGAGGGAGACTGAACCACTGGGCCCTACAGGACACCTAGTACACAAGGCCACTCTACCAATTCCAGGAGACCTATCAGCTCTTCCTAATACATAGAAATAAAGACAGTGAAGCAGCCAAAATACAGAGACAAAGAAACATGTTATAAATAAAAGAAATGGAAACAAGAAAACTGATAGAGACAGAGTTCAAAACAATGGTTATAAGGTTACTCAGGATCTTAATGAGAGCTTCAAAGGAATTAATGAGAACATCAAGGAACTTAGTGAGAACTTAGTGAGACTTTCAAGGATTTTAGTGAGAATCTCAAAGAAATGAAGATATGAAAATGGACCAGTCAGAAATTAAGCATACACTAATTAAAATAAAGAATAGTTTACAGGGATTCAACATTATAGAAGAAGAATCAGAGAATCAAATATAAGATTTAGGCTATGAAGGAGAAAAAAAAACAAAAACAAAACAAGCAAAAAACCAAAACCAAAACAACAAAAACACTCATTCTGAAGAGCAAAAAAAAAAAAAGAACAAAATAATATGAAGATAGTGTAAGGAGCCTCAGTGACAACTTCAAATGTGCCAATATTGCATTATGAAGGTGCCAGAAGGAGAAGAGAGAAAGCAAATATGTTTTAAACATATTTGAAGAAATAATAACAGAAAACTTCTCCAATTTGGTGAAAGAAATAAACTTATAAGTCCAGCAAGCACAGAAAGTCCCAAACAAGAGAAACCTAAAGTGGCTCACACCAACACACATCATAATTAAAATGCCAAGGGCAAAAGACAAAGAGAGAATCTTAACAGCAGCAAGAGAAAAGCAGTTAGTTACCTACAAGTCGAGCACCCATAGGACTGTCAGCTGATTTCTCAACAGAAACTTTGCAGGCCAGAAGGAAGTGGCAAGGAATACTCAAAGGACTTACAACCAAGATTACTCTACTCAGCAAAGCTATCATTTAGAATTGAAGGTCAGATAAAGAGCTTCCCAGACAAGAAAAAGCTAAAGGAGTTCATCACCACCAAACCAATATTTCATAAAATGTTGAAAGGTATTTGTTAAGAAGCAGAAGAAGAAGAAAAAAAAGATAAAAAATATGAACAATAAAATGACAATGAATACATTTCTATCAACGAATCTAAAAATCAAAATAAATGAAGAAGAAATCTAATTAGTAATATAAACTGATAAATAAAATAGAATCACAGGCATGGAAACATGGAACAGATTGAGGAATCTCAGAGGAAAGGAGGGTGGGAAGATGGGAAGGGATTCACTAAAAATCTTATATGCATACTAGAGGCCCATTACATGAATTCATGCACGGGTTGGGTCCAGTCAGCCAGTCAGCTTGGCTCCAATTGAGACAGATTGGGGCTGGGCCTGTTGGGAGGAGGAGATGGTGGGAGGTTGACTGGCTGGTCTGCCCTGATTGGGACAGATCAGGGCTAGGCTAGCTGGGGGGAGGGGCTGTAGGCAATTGGCCAGAGGGCCTCACTCCCGATTGTGGTTGGGAGGGGTGGTTGATCAGGGGTCAGCAGCCAGGGGAGGGGCCATGGGCTGATCAGAGTGGTGGGGGTCCACTGGGGGCAAAGCCAGTGGTGGAGAGGGGCCACAGGTGGTTGGCCAGATGGACCTGCCCCTGATCAAGGTGGGGGGGCTGATCTGGGGGTGGGGCCAGGTGGGAGAGAGGCTGCCCTGCCCTCTATTGGGGTAGGATGGGGTGATCATGGGTGGGGTAGATGGGGGAGGGGCCATGGGATGTTGGCTGGCTGGCCCCACCCCAAGCTTGGGCCAGTTCACTGGCTGCAGTGGGCATCATGGCAACTGGTCATTCTGGTTGTCACAGCATTCTGGTCATTGGCTATATATATATATATATATATATATATATATATATATATATATAAAACTTATGGACACAGACAATAGTTGGTGAAGGCCAGGAGTGGGGTGGGAACCAGGTGGAGGCAGGTAATGAAGGGAAAAAGAGAGACATCTATAATACTCTCAGTAATAAAGAGTTTTGTTGTTTTTTTTTTTTTTTTTTAAAGAATCCTTCCTTTGTGCTTCAAATGAAATCTGGGTTTCTCCAAGCAATACTAATTTGACGGTAAGCTTCTCTTGTGCAAAAAGTTGCTTTTCTAATATGCTTGGAACCTTGTGTCCACAGAAAGTTTGAGCTTTCATTAAGGATCACTGTTTATTCAGTATCATAATTTATCAACTCATTTAAAAAGACCCATCACGTTATCGGCTCTCCACATCCCCGTCACCCACAGCTTTGTTCTCTTCTTTCCTCTGGTACTCACTCTCATTCTCACCCTGAGGTACCTGCTCATTGATGTGACCGACAAGTTGAGTTAGAGCTTTGTCTCACTCCTATTTCTTCTGATTGTTATGGACATCTTCTCCAAATAAAAGTGGTCACAAGCTAAACACAGATATGTGTTAGTCAGGTCCTTCAGAGAAACAGAACCAGTCAGATGTGCATATTTATAGAGAGATTTATTTTAAGGAATTGGCTCATGCAATAATGGAGGCTTAGAAGTCCCAAGATCTGCACTTGGCAAGCTGAGACCCCAGATTGCTATTGTGTAGGTCCAAAGGCTTGAGGACCACAAGAGCTGATGGTGTAGGTTCCAGTGCAAAAGCCAGCAGGCTCAACAGCCAAGAAAAGCCCATGTTTGAGTTTGAGTCTGAAAACAGGAGAAGACTAATGTCCCAGCTCAAGGCAATCATCAGGAGGAATTCATTCCTACTGTGCAGGAGTCGGCCATTTAATTCTGTTCAGGCTTTCAATTGATGGCATATGGGCCAATCTGCTTTCTCAGTCTACTGATTTCAATGTTACTCTCATCCAGAAACATCTTCACAGATGTACCCAGAATAATGTTTGCTCTAATATCTGGGTACCCTGTGTTCCAGTCCAGTTGCTACCTAAAATTAACCACCACGAGGTTGTTCTATCCTCTGAGAGAGACTGCAGACAGTTCTTAAATTTGTTTTATTTTTGCCACACTCTTTAGATTACTTCAACAGTTGTATAAATTGGTTCTCTGTCATCAATTACCTCATGCCATTTTATTCTTCACATAACTGGCAGATCAAACTTTCTAAAATGCCATATCCTGCCTCTTTGCTGTCTACTGCATCATACACCCCTACTTTTTGCAAAA
>PVJC01006276.1:5934-55693 GCA_004026665.1 Murina feae | reverse complement strand
CCCTGGAACCCACTGCCGGCACAGGCGGACCTGGTGTTCGCCGGCGCGATTGCTCCATTCCCAGCCCCGGCTGCAGGGTCGGGGGCCTGGCTTCCTCCCCACGCTGCAGCAGGCCGCCACTGCCCGGAACCCACCTCCGGCAAACGCTCCATTCCCAGCCCCGGCTGCGCCAGCAAACGCACAGGCGGAGGCCAGGCCTCCGCCTGTGCGTTCACCGGCACCATAGCTCCATTGGACCCAGTGTTTGGGTGGGCTTCTGCCATCTTGGCTGGGCTAATTTGCATACCATTGCTCTGATTGGCTGGTGGGCGTCCCGAAGAAACGGTTAATTTTACTATTTCGCTTTTATAGAGTAGATTGTCAGGTGTGAAGAGTCAGGTTTCCCAGAGGTCAGTGTGGCTTGGATTAAAATATATTTTATGGATTATTGAGATGAAGAAGCCTGTGGTGAACCCACCCAGGTTACGGAGAACTAAGTTCATGCAGGTCATGAGTCCCCATGATGATCAACTGTGGATGTGCGTGTGGAGGTGCAAAGTGGTAGTTCGTTTTCTTCACCCATCAGGTTGGACTCGGTCTGAAGTGTTCTCACCTGGTTTTTCTGAGGTCACTATACATCTTTGAAAAGTTTTCTGCTTAGAGCTTAGAGATTTTCTCCTGTTTCACACGTGGCTAGCATAGGAGAGTACCTTGATGGGCATTTAGGCCCTTCTCATTTTGATGTCCTGCCAACTGCCCTCCATAGAGCCATGCAGTTTTGCAGTTTGTGCGAGAGGACCTGCTACCTCCCAAACTCCCCAAACTGCTGTTTTATCACGCTTACACATTTTTGGGTAATTTTTAAAATTTTTACTTTTGAAATAACTTTTGGCTCATGAAACATTGCAAAAATAGTACAAAGGATTCTCTACACCCTTCATCTACCTTCCTCAGGTGTCACATCTTCAGTCAGCACAGTGCCCCGGGGGACGCTAACACTGACATGCTGCAACCACACTCTGGTCTCTGACAGTCTGCTGGGTGCAAGGTAATAGCGTAGTATGATTTTCGTTTACGTTTATTTTATTATGAGTGAATCCAGCAACTTTTTGTATGTTTGAAAGGCAGTTATCTTCCTTTGCTCCTGTCTTTGATTTGCTGCTCTTTTATCAATTTCAAGGAGCTCGAACTGTCTCAGGAAGAGAGGAGCCCTTTGTGTTAGGAATTACAAATATTTTTTTCCTTTTAACTTGTCTTTCTAATTTGCCTGGGGTATATTTTACCATGTAAAAAAATTTATATATTTTTTAAAAAGTTCTTCAAGGTTATAAAGGCTACATTTTATATATCCTTCTATGCTCTATTGTTCGACCATAAATCATAGATGCACGTGGGTCTATCCAATTGTAGGATGTGAAGCATGGCTTCACATGGTACCACCATATGCTATCGCCATTTGTTAAGAACTCTTACCTTTTCTCCCTGGCCTGTGTGGCCCAGTGGGTTGGAGTGTTTACGGTGACCGAAAGGCTGCGGGCTTGAATCCTAGTCAGGCCACATACCTAGGTTGTGGGTTTGGTCCCCATTCAGCAGGGGCAACCAACTGCTGCTTCTCTCTCTTTCAAATCAATAAGCTTGTCCTGGCTGAGGATTAAAAGAAGTCTTATCTCCACCATTGACTTGAACCAGCGCCTTTAGTGTAGGCTAGATTACCAGATGCATTTGGGTCTGTGTTCCATTTCCTCCTGCTTCATTCCTCCAGCCGTTGTATGCCACATCAGACTTGAACAGATGAGTTCTTTGAAAGTTTCATTTTATTTTAAAGTGAATGAAACAGAATAGCAGTATTATATCCAAGTCTATTATAAAGCTAATTACTGTGCTTGCGTGTAAGTAAATGAGACTGTAGAGGCCGGTAGGTCACCGAGTGTCCCGGCATCACAAGTCCAAACGGTCATTTTGAAGATGCTTACCTGGATCCCCGCCCTCCCCCCATCTTTGTCAGCTGTGTTCTTGGATGCTGGAGGCAGGTCAAGGATGCCTGGTGGGAAATTTGATTGAAAATAGTGACTTTTTTTTTTTTTTTTTTTTTTTTTCACGTAGAGGAGAGGGGGCTCAGTGCAGGAAGGATGTAAGAATGCCCTGAAGTATTTTCTTTGGTAACTTGGCTTCTGGTCTGGAGGAAACCTGTGCGTTCAGCAGCACTGTCTGTGTTCACGTGACCTGGTGAAGCTGTGTCAGCCAGCTCCCCCTCAGCACTGCTCCTGGGGAGGGTCAGCACAGCTGCTCAGCCAGCCATGCTGTGCAGTCTGGATGGGTTGGTCTCTGGTGAGGGCCAGCGTGCACAGGGTCAAGGTCAAGGGCTCCCAAGACAGAGGCCCCCATTTCTCACAGCACCTGTGTACTCAGCCCACCTGTGTGTGGTCGCCAACTTCTCTGCTCTGAATGGGGATAATGAAGGTGTTAGACACCCTGGTGCTAGGCCTGAAGGTAACAGTGCATGGGAAGTATGTCCCTGGTCTGTGGCACCGTCAGTGCGGAGTGAACCCTGGCTCTTCCGTTGGTCTGTTTCCTTTCCTCTGGAGCGCGTGACCCTCGGAGGCCTGTGCTTCCTGGACTGGTATGCCGAAGGTGAAGGAAGCTGGGCTGTAATTACTTTAAGGTTAAATAAGAGTGGCATACACGTGTGAGAATAGCACACGGGAGGCTGAGCCCAGGCAAGGCGAGGTTGGCCTCAGTGTTCTCAGGTCTAAGAAAACTGTCCTGTTTGGGTTTGGTCTATTTGAGAGAGATGGACAGCGTGTGGGTCGCTGTCAGCAGTGGCCAGTTGCGGGAGCAGGACTGATAAACTTTTATGTATGTTGGCTTTTTGTTTTGTCAAAAACAATGATCTTCAAAATAGAGCACATACAACAAATGTCCACAAGAAGGAACTGAAGGTGAAATGGAGGCAGTTAGTAGGCGAGCGCCTTGCCACTTGCCACCCAAAGCCTCGCCTTCAGCGGGGGCGAGCTCTCAGGGCGATGGCAGCTGCCTGTGGGTCTCCAGAAGCTTGGAGACTGGCACATGTTCTCATTTTCTAAATGGAGAGAAACACAGAAAAGACTCTCAAACAGATTGCTAAGCAGAGATGACAGCTGGGGCATCGAGCTGTCAGCATCTCCTTCTTCAGTGCAGTACGGCTGGGTTTCAGCAGAGGAGGGGCCACTCCCAAATGTGTCCCTCAAGTCTCCAGTGGCCTCTGACCAGGGGCATGCTGGGAAGCTCATGGCCATTGCTGCTTGGTTGTGTCCTGGCCACCTGCGCTCACTGCTGTGTGGGCCCGCCTAGCACCCTATCATTGACAGCTCACCCGGCCTGCCTCTGCTCGTCCCATGTCATCTTGTACACACGGCACTTGGGTGGGAGACAGTTTTATCTGTTTACACAGAAACAGTGGAAAACATTGACTAAAAGAGAATGAGGGGTCTGGTAAGCAGAAACCTTGGTCCTTTGCCTGCGTTTGCAGAATAGAAAGGGTGAGTGGCCGGGACACACAGGAAGGGGAATTGACTGCCGGTGCCGGGTGGATGGAGGGACATTCCGGCCTCCGCTGTGCTTTCCTCTTACCTTGTCCCTGGTTATGTGCGTGATGGTGAGAGCCGATGGTCCTTGGTCTTGCCCGGGAAGCTGGGTGTGTGGGGGCAGGATGGCCCTCAGTCACCCCCCCCCTTTAAAATGAGGGGTGGTTGACGGAAAAGTTGTGTTTTCTTGGAGCACCTATTACGTACTTGGCACTTTGCTGGGTGCTTTTTATGCTGTTCAGTTTTTTATGCTATTTGTGGTGTTTATATATAGCACGTCTGCAAGAGAACTTTTTTCTCTTTACCCTCCATTTTGTAGGTGAGAATAGCATTAGAGGTGGGAGCCATCTGGCTCGAAGATAGCCAGTGAGAGGGGAAGCTGGCCTTCCACACTACTCAGGGGCAGGCTCTCCCTGCCTCAGGCACTCTGTGGTGTTGGGAGCTGGTGGGGGAGCTGCACCCACAGAGCGGGAGCCACTTTGATCCTCCCTGAGGAAGATCTCGGGTGCGGCTGCCCTTGGCCATGAGTTGCACAGCAGCCTGGATGAAGACATGGAAGCCTGCGCGTCACAGATGGGTGGAGTGGGTGGAGTGGTAAGGATCACCTGGGACTGAATCAGAACTTGGACCTTTTGAGAAGCAGAATGATGGACTGCAGTGGCCTGGAGAAGGGGGGCTGGGCAGGCCGAGCCCTCCGAGTGCACTCAGAAATCCCTGCCCCGTGTCCTAGGAGAGGCTGGGCCTGCTGCGTAGGCACGATGCTGCCCGAAAGGTTTAATGTGTGTTGAGCATCAGCGTTCCTGTTTTCTGCAGACACATCCCTGTCTGATTACGTGTCACACACAGAGGTAATGGAGGGTGATGCATAGCATCTGGAATTCCCGTTTTGGACTCTAAACATCCACTTGTCTGTGTTGTCTTCTTTGTGGACAAAGCACATCCTTGTCTGTTGTGTGTCAGCACCTAGCACGGTGCTAGTAGGGGTTCAGGATGTACCTGTTGGCTATCTAGACGGAGAACAGTGTCAGGCTGGCGAGGTGGAGGAAACCTTGTCATGTTTCAGGTGAGGAGAGTTTTTCTTGGAGACATTGCTGTTTCTCTGTTAGTCACGGGAAATGAGGTTAGACTGTTGTTTTTCAACAGAAAACGTTTTTTATCTAAAACTGTTATGCCACTGTATAGACTCAGTTTGCTTGTCGCAGAACTTTTAAATTCTAAGACAAATGTTAGCTGAATTGGAGAGCACACATCTGTTTCAGACAGCACTGAAAAGGGGTAGTTGATTTCTTTTATGGGCAAGTTTTCTTGTGGCCAATTAGCAGCCGTGCTGTGTCACCTCGCGTTCGAGCCGGACCCTCCCCTGAGCTCCGTGGAAAGGACAGCAGCGGCTGGCCTCACAGTGCAGTGCTTGCACACAACGGGTGTGCCACACGTTTTCATCACATACGCAGGACGCTAGTTCATCTGCAAGCAAGGCGACTTACATTCTCCCCAAGGAAGCAGTCTCTGAGGTTAGAGGTGCCTTCAGTATCACTTGGGGAGAAAAGTATAGTGAGACTGGCATCAGTTTAGAGCAGAGTCCCGCGTCCTTTCTGTCACACGCCGAGGGGCAGCGACACCGGCCGGCTCCTCGGCAGCCCTGTATGGAGCAGGAGGGGCCTGGATGGGCCTTCCCCACGTTCTCCTTGTCCCTGCACAGTGTGGTCCCTGCACTGGCCCTGGAGGCTCACAGGGGAGTCCGGCCTGGTCTTGGGTCTCTCCGGGAGGGATCAGCGGACCTGCCGTGCCAGGGGCCTGGTTGTGCACCGAGCACCCGGGGCTTTTGGGACGTATTCATTGCAGGGTGTGCTCTGTCCAGGGCTGGCGAGCAAGATGGTGAATTCAGAGAAAGCCTTCAATTTCTTCCCGACTCTGTTCCCTGTGCCCACAACACTGCACGGTGGAGCCGGCGTGGATCATCGTATGTGTGTAAGTGAGCAGACCAGAGCTTGTCTTTGGCATGTCCACCGAGTGAGGATTATCTGAGAGAACCTGGCTGGACGAGGAAGGGGGCTTGGCTCTCCGCCAGATGGGCATTGAAGTGTGTGTGTGTGTGTGTGTGTGTGTGCGCGCGTGCACATACCCAGTTCAAAGGCGGGGCGTGTCGGTTCCATGCTCTTGTCTGGCTCTGGCTTTGGGTGCGCGTGCACAGCTAATCTGGCATTTATGATTACTTCCATTCTGAGCCCAGCACGAGGCTCTTCGGGGATATTCACAGAGAAATGGCTTAATTGGATTTCCGCCCAGCACAGTGTTTGAATGGTGTGATGGATGGCATTCATTGGGCTACTGCCACAGGAAGTCCTATAGATGTTTGAGTTTTAAGACTTAGAAGTGCTCTTTGACTCCATCCCTCTCATTGGCTCGTTGCTAATTTATTCAACAAAGGAAATACTCAGGGAGAAAAACTAGGCAGTAAAATTAAGAACTCTGGTTTGTAAGCGGAGCCTCATGTGGTCTGGCATGGTTACGGTGCTGTCTGTACTAAGGCTCTGTGGGGATGCTCGGGGCTGGCGTGGGCACAGTCATGAGGGATTCTTGGGGTCTTGGGTTAAAATTGGGGAAGAGGATTCTGGGCCCTGTGCGTGGCACTGGCTGCATTAGGGCTTTGGACAGTTGCGGCTGATCTTATTACGTTCATGATGATGGAAGGAGATTTCTGATGGTGGCCGTCTCATCGGGCCGCATCCTCAGGGCCCGCCCTGTGCAAGCCCCACACGCCAGCGTTGGAGTCCCTCTCCGGAGGCTGTTCCCAGGTCACCAGGCAATGGAGAGGTGACAGTTGTGAAAGCACGAGTTCCACAGGGGTGAGGGTGTTCTTGAGCGTCCCTGGAGAGGAGATGTGGGTTCTTCCCGAACGACAGACTGGAATTGGCTGATGACGCCGTGGAAGTGGGAGTCAGGAAGGCACCATGGGCATGGGGCTCAGAACTGTGAAGGACCTGGTAATTGTGGGTGACACCCTTGGGCCATCTTAGGAATACTCAAAAGTAGCTAAATGGCCTTTAAAAACCGTGACATTAAACTTTCTGTTCATTGGAATAACCTTAAATTTGTTCTCTGCAAGTTAAATTGTTGTAACTATTAGCCATTCTAATGGAGAAATTGAATTTATTCAACTCCCTCTCCATTCCTCATTATGTAGAATGCATGTGTGTGATGCTATAAAATGTCTGTGAGCAACACCCCCACTGAAAAGAGGGGAGCCATGGCTCAGTGGTTGGAGCATCATCCCTACACCCAAACGGTGCAGGTTCAGTTCCTGGTCAGGGCACAAACCTAGGTTTCAAGTTCAATCCCCAGTCAGGGTGCACAGGAGACAACCCACTGATGTTTCTCTCTCACATCTCCCTCTCCGTCTCCAAAATCAAAGAAACATGTCCTTGGGTGAGGATTAAATAAAAAGGGAGCGGGGAGGTAGACAAATCAAGTTGGTTTAGCACCCATCAGAAGCAAGATAGGATAAAATGTAGTGAGAGTTTCTTCTTATTTTCTTAGAAGGCAGTGCATTCTGCAGGAGGCTTCCATTACCAGTAATTTGTAAAAGTAAAATGAACAGCAAACAGCCTTCCCACAGAACCTTCCTCACGCCTCTCCACAGCTTGGTTGCTCTATGTGCTCCGGAGCTTCTCAGTCCCGTGTAAGCCAGGACCTGCAGCTAATGGCTGTGACCGTTGCTTCCCCAGCCTCCTGGGGAGTTTCATCCTGGCTTCTTCAGGGACAGTGATGTGATCCGGAACGGGGTGGTTCCGAGCCACCTCCATGTCCCTGGAGAACTCAAGTATGTGTCCATCTGTCCATCTGTGTCCCCTGCTCACTTGGGGACAAGGCTTAATCCGGGGCCTGACCGATGGGCGCAGTGCTCTCTGGAAGGTTCTACGATGAAACTCACGTGCGTCACCGCAGGCTCAGCAGACTCAGTGCCCTTCTTTGAAGTTACTGCGTGGCTCTCGGTAACAGCTTGAGGGGCAGGGGAAAGCAAGGTTGCGTATAGGATTAATTTTGCTGTGGGAAAATCTTTAGTTTATAAAACAACAGGAGTATTGTTTGCAGGAAAAAGTACAACTCTTATTTTATAGAAAAATGTAGGGACATTTGTTTAGTACCAATAGAACTAATGTCTGCATATAATCAGCGTCGGGGCATCATTCTTCTCAGCAGGTGGTTGGAGGCGGAAGGCTACCTTCCCAGGGGGTGTTAACATGCCCACCTGGAACCCCTCTCGGGGCTCACCTGCCCAGGAGATGGTTACGTTTTTGTAAACCTTTTAAAAAGCAGAAGAGCATTCTGTTATATCTCCTCAGGGAAACAAAAGAAAAAATGGGGCAAATAGGGTTATTAGTGAAAGAACAGGCAGGGTAATTTTTGGATTGGGATGTGATTTCCTAGAGGAAAGAGAACAGGGAGGTTTTTTTAAAAAGTTGTGTAGATGGCTGCTTCTTTGTCTGTGACAGGGCGATCACCTATGTGATGGATTACCTACTGGTGTTTGAGCAAAAAATTCCAGATAGCTTAGTTAAAATTTTATTTCTGGGAGAAGTGGAAACTGCAATTGGTATTTTTGAAAAAAATTTTTTTTTATTGATTTCAGAGAGGAAAGGAGAGGGAGAGAAACATCAATGATGAGAGAGAATCATCGATTGGTTGCCTCCCACAGGCCCCATACTGGGCATGGAGCCCTGACCAGGAATCCAGTTGTGACCTCCAAGTTCATAGGTCGACGTTTAACCTCTGAACCACACTGGCCAGGCTGTTTTGTTTTCTTTTTAACAGATGTATTGTCCTGCTTGTTTAAACATAATTTACAATTTCTATGACCTGATAATCCCTTTATTTGGAAAACAACATTTATATGTCTGGTGCTTTGATCACTGGACAGTTTAAAAATGGGGCGTGCTTTGCAAGTGTCGGAGTTCTGCTTCCGGCCGTCCTTGCATCCTCCACTTCCATGTTTTTCTTGTGAAAGGTCCCGCTTCCACACCCAGGTCTGAACTGAGGCTTGTCCCCCAGCCCCTTGCACTTGGTTGTCTGCACCTGGTTGTCAGCGTTTTACGTAAACCAGGTGGGGCTGGAAATAAGTGGCGTGTGATTGGCCAGTTAGTAACTGTATGCTAAGTAACCTGTCAGCTTGAACTGTTTAGAAAATGCTGGCAGATTCAAACGCTTTGTCAAGCTCTGAGAGTGAAAAGGTTTTGAGAAAACTCAGGCCAGTATGTGTGTGGGTAAAATAGCACAGTTAGAAAAAGTCACCATCAGTATAATCTGTGTGGGTTTTGTTCACGTCGGAAAAGCCCCACCTCCAGGCTGAGGCTATACTTTTAGGGGTCATTTCTGTAGTTTGTCACTAGGGAAGTTTTTCTGATTGTGTAGCACCCGTGTGAAGTAGGCTTTTGGTGTTGCTTTTGCAGCTTCCACCAGCCATTGATGATCCCTCTTCTCTTCCATTGGTAGAGTAAGAGGGAGAGGGTGCAGTCTGAGCAGTTTATGTTAGAAATAAAAAAAGAGAACAAACGGAATTATATCAAACTAAGAAATTTTTGTACAATAAAGGAAATCCATCCATTGAATGGGAGAACATATTTGCCAGTGACACATCTGTTAAGGGGTTAATCAGAATTTATAAAGGACTTATAAAACTCAACGCCAAAAAAAAAACAAACAAAAACCACAACAAAAAAACAACAACACACAACACAATCCAATTAAGAAATGAGCAAAGGAGCCGAACACACACTTCTCTAAAGAGGACATACAGTGTCCAATAGACATATGAAAAGATGTTCAAAGTCACTGATCATCAGAGAAATTAAAACCACAATGAGATATCACCTCACGCTTGTCAGAATGTCTACCATCAATAAAATCAACGAGTGCTGGTGTGGATGTGGAGAAAAGGGAGCCCTAGTGCACTGATGGTGGGAAGGCAGACTGGTGCAGCCACTGTGGAAAGCAATATGGGATGTCCTCCAAAAATTAAAAATGGAAGTGCCTGATGACGTAGTACATCCATGTCTAAGAAACCTGAAACACTAATTTGAAAGAATGTATGCACCCCTATGTTTGTTGCAGCATTATTTACAATACCAAGATCTGGAAGCAGCCCAGGTGCCCATCAGTAGACTAGAGGATAAAAAGCCGTGGACATCTACACCATGGAACACTACGCAGCTGTAAAACAGAAGCATCTCTTACCCTTGGACACAGCATGGTTGGACCTGGAGAGTGTTATGCGATGCAAAATTGGCCAGAGAAAGACAAATACCACATTATGTCACTTATATGTGGAATCTAATGAACAAAATAAGCTAACAGAATGGGAACAGTTTCATAGATACAGAGAACAGACTGACAGCTGTCAGAGGGGAGGGTGTTGGGAGGCTGGTGAAAGAGATGAAAGGACTAAGCAAAAAAACCCTCAAGACAGACAACAGTGTGGTGATTATCAGAGGGAAAGGGGGTGTGTTGTCTGATGAGAACATGGCTGACGTCTGGTGAAGAACCTGCGTGAGCGTCTATCTGCTGGGACTGCCATAACCAAATTCCGCAGACCGGGCGCCTGATGACAGAAACTTACTTCTCACAGTGCTGGGGGTGGAGGTCCCCAATGGAGGTGTTGGCAGGTTTGGGCTCTCTCAATGATTCTTTCCTCTTGTTGCCTTTTCGCGTGGCTGTTCCTCTGTGCTATGGGTCCCTGGTACCTCTCCCTGTTCCAGCTGCCTCTGTGTAGCAGAATTGTCTCTCCAGGGATCCTGTCTCTAGATACGGTTACATTCTGAAGTGCTGAGGTTGGGAGTTTAGCATTTGGATTTGGGGGACACAGTTCAGGCCTAACCCATGGGACAGGCACAGCTGCAGGACGTAAGAAGAGCTCTATGTCGCTAAAGGAACCCAGACGGCCAAGTGTTCAAGGGACCCTGGAGGCATCTGGGAGTTCTTCTCAGAGGCAGGCCTTGAACAGCCTGTTCGAAGGGGTAGGATTTCTCCCCCTCTGAACATGGGGTGGGCTGTGCAGGGAGGAGAGAGCTGAGCAGGGAGGATCGAGTGTTTGAAGGGGCTTCCAGAGCCCAGTTGCTGAAGAAGGGGTGGGCTTTCCAAACGGGCAATGAGCAATCACGTCAGTGGAGACCTGAGTTGCAGAGGACAGGGAGGGACCCTCATGAGGGCTGTGGTGAGGGGAGGGCCTGGGTGCACCCCCTGTGCCAGGCCTCGTGCACACAACACTGCAGTGAGAGACACGCAGGAAAGACAGTGCACTTTAATCGTTCTCTGTCTTTATTACTAAAGTAAAACATGTAGCAATGTCACAGAAAAGAATAAAGTTAAAAGTAAAATCATAATTCTCCCTCCTGACTCCCCCCCACAAGTTTATTAGTGGGAACCACTGTTAACAGCAGCTTGTGCGTGGTCTTCCTGCCTGCTTTTCAAGGTTCTATTAAAAAAGAAAAAGGAAGAAATGTGAGAGGGAGAGGCCAGTGAGAGAGGAGGCAGGAAAAGCTGGGCCTTTCTTGCAGCTCCCTCGTTCTTTCTGTCCTTCGTCCCCCAAGGTGAGGGTAGTTCCACACGGCCCGCTGCAGGCAAGTGGGAAAATTAAGGTGGTGTGTGCGTCCCAGCACAACACTGCCCCTGCCCCTGCCTGACTGAGAGGCTGAAGCTGGCTCCCGCCTGGCAGGTGCCAGTCAGATGACGTGGCTGCAATCTGCCTGAGTCTCAAGGCTGAAATCACCTTTTGTGGTGAGCTTTGTGGGACAAAGCTTGGCTGGACTTTGCAATCAGACGAGCGTGGGTTCAAGTCCTGCCTGTGGGGCATCTGGTGCTTTGGCTCCTGAGCTGAACAGTCAGGTGTATGGCCCAGGGTGGCCGTGAGAATGGGCGAGGCTGCGGTACAGGAGGGTGGCAGTGCCTGTTTCACGGGCACCGGGACACGCTCTTCTCCTGCCTGGTACTTGGCTTCCGTGATCAGGAGGAGGAGAGGCAATCCTCTGAGCCTCCGAGTCCTCTGTGCAAAGCTGCCTGCTCTAAAATGGTGGAGTGAGTTGCCCAGCAGTGTCTGCCCTAAGGCCCACAGCTTTGTGCCATCAGCACAATGGGGCACCTCCCCTGTTAGTAGCCCTACATGCTCCATCTTGAGTGCTTCTCCAGAATAAAGCGTATCGGTGATGGATGTCAGCCTGGGTCCAGGGAGGCGGCGGCTGGGAGGAATGGCCAGGCCTGCCACGCACCTTGGACCCAGAATGCGGAGGACAGCTCTTCTGGTGCCAGGTCCTGGGTCCGGCAGGGGAGGCCCGGAGCCCAGAGCTGCCCTGGGTTGAAGTAGGCGCTGCAGCTCACGCCCAGAAGGACGAGGGAGAGCCCTGGTGTGGCTCGGCGTTTGAAAGGACCATCGAGAAGAGTATCTCCGAGTTGCAGAGAACCTGGGTTACCCTGTGCATTTTGCAGTGGTCAAGTTTTGTATTATTAAGGCTCCAAATTACTGTAGGAAAAGAGAACATTCGGTGTGTTCATGTCTCTCCTCTCCCGCCTCCTCTTTGGGGTCTAAAGGGAGATGCTGGTGGGGAAGTCCTGTTCGAGGCAGCGTCCTCCGTGTCGCATTTCGCCACTTGTGCGCAGCGGGCTGTGTGGAAGGGCGTGAACTCTTGGATGAGGGTCTTCCTTCTTCCTGACAAAGTGCCTGGACCTGGTGGTGCTCCTCTGAGGTTGCTTTTCGCACCGTGTGTGCTTTTCCAGTGGGTTAGGTCCCGCCTCATCCTGAAGACCTGGTTTGGAGAGCTCGCGCTTCGAGTAAGCTGATAACCCACCTTATGCAGGGGCGGTGGGCAGACTCCTTTAAACCCGAGGGGAAAGGTTTCGGTCACTGTTTGTTCTTCTTACGTTCGTGCTTATCAGTGTGTTGACCATTTGCCAGTGAAATGCTTTTCTCACAGAAAACACTGCAGCCTTTGTTTCTTATACGAGTCCCAGGCAGCCATCTGCTCCTTCAAGCCTTGAACTTAAAGGCTGTCCCTTTGATCCATGCTCCTCTGTGGCTTCAGGTCCTGCTCTCCCTGTTCCCAGCCTGGCCCACACGCAGGAGGTGTGTTGATGAGGGGGATGTGCGTTTTGAGGCCTGCGTTCCTAACTCTGCAGCCTGTTGGGAACACCTGTAGCCACCGAGAACTTCACTCACGGGTGAAAGTGGGTGTGTGTTCCTATCCCGTCAGGGTATTGGGAGGGTTGAATGCAGCCTTCCTGAGAGCATGGTGTGTGCAGAGGGAGGCCCTATGGGCACAACCCAGACAGCATACCAACTGCCCAGCCTTGGGCTCAGGAATCTGACACCAGGCAATTTTACTTTTCAATTAAAAATTTCAAATACAACTTATGCCTGAAAGAACCACTGAATACACCAATATGGAGGTCTTGTTGGTGGGCTTGACTGCTTACTGGGTGGTTTTGTTTAGTGAGTGGATCATGTAAGGCCAGAAGTGAGAAATATGAACCCGTGGTCCAGGTGTCAGGCCAGACACCAAAATTCCCATTTCGAAGAACCTGTCATTTTATTGTAAAACTTAGCAGAGAGAAGGGCGTGATCAACCTGAGAAAAGGGGTATATATTTAAAAACAAATCTTTCTTGTTGAAAGTCTTACATATGTCCCCTCTTTTCCCCCTTAACTCCTTCTAGCCCATCCCCGCCCCTGCCCCAGGCCCTCACCACCTGTTGTCTGTGTCCATGGGTTTTGCATAGATGCATACAAGGTCTTTGCATACACCGCCTACCTCCCCCTCCTTCCCTCTGAGACTCCTCAGGCTGTTCCATGCTTCTGTGTCCTGAATCCGCTACATTCATCCGTTTACTGTGTTCATAGATTCCACATATGAGTGAGATCATGTGATACTTGTCTTTCTCTGACTGGCTTATTTCACTTAGCATATAATCACCAGATCTTTCCATGCTGTCTCAAAGGGTAAGAGATCCATCTTTTTCACTGCTGCATAGTATTCCATGTTGTAAATGTACCACCACTTTTTTATCCACTCACCCACTGAAGGGCACTTGGGCTGTTTCCAGTTATTGTGCTGCTATGATAGATTCCTAGAAGTGGGATCACTGGGTCAAATGGCAGCTCCATATTGAATTTTTTGAGGAAACTCCATACTGTCTTCCATAATGGCTGCACCAGTCTGCATTCCCACCAGCAATGCACGAGGGTTCTCTTTTCTCCACTTCCTCACCAGCAATTGCCATTTGTTGATGGTAGACATTCTGACAGCTGTGAGGTGATGCCTCATCGTTATAATTTGCATCTATATGTCCACTTAGGAGAAGTATCTATTTAGATCCTTTGCCCATTTTTTTAAAAATACATTTTTTTATTGATTTCAGAGAGGGAGGGAGAGGGAGAGAGAGTTAGAAACATCAGTGATGAGAGGGAATCATTGATTGGCTGTTTCCTGCAAATCTGCCCGCCACACACAGACTCTCACTCTCTCTCTCTCTCTCTCTCTCTCTCTCTCTCTCTCTCTCTCTCTGGGGATCAAGCCCACAACCCGGGCAATCCTTGACTAGAATCAAACCCTTCAGTCTGCAGGCTGATACTCTATCCACTGAGCCAAACCAGCTAGGGCCTTTGCCCATTTTTCAATTGGATTGTTTGTTTTCTTTTTGTTAAGTTGTGTAAGTTCCTTATGTATTTTGGATACTAACCCTTTATCAGATGGCCAGGCCCCAGCTTTTTTTTTTCTATTTCCATTTGCATGAAAAAAGCTTGTTTTCATCTCTTCATTCTCATCCTGTCTGAGACTTTTTTTCTGAGGTGGGTCTCTTCTAGACAACATATAGGTGGGTCATGTTTTTTTATCCATTCAACTACCCTATGCCTTTTGATTGGAGTATTTAATCCATTTACATTAAAGGTTATTATTAAGAGGTATTTATTGCCATTTAATTATGTATGCCTAGGTTTCACTCTCTATTTCTTCTCATTAAAACATTGCCTTTAGCAGTTCTTGCAATGCTGGCTTGGTGGTGATAAATGCCCTTAGCCTCCCACCCCACCCCCTCCTTTTATTTTTATTTTTTGGTCTGAGAAGCTCTTTATTTCACTGTCTTGAATGAGAGCCTTGTTGGACATAGTAATCTTGGTTTCAGATCATTGCTATTCATTACCTTGAGTACTTCATGCCTTGCCTTTAGAGTTTCTGATGAGAAATCAGTTGATAGCCTTATGGGAGCTCCTTTGTAGATAACACGTTGCTTTTCTCTTGCTGCCTTTAAGGTTCTCTCTCTGTCTTTAATTTTTGGCATTTTAATCACGATGTATCTGGGCATGGGCCTGTTTGGTTTTTTCTTGCTTGAGTCTGTGCCTCCTGAACTTGTGTGACTTTCCTTCACCAGGTTAGGAAAGTTTTCTGCCATTATTTCTTCAAATATGTTCTCTATCCCTTGCTCCCTTTCTTCCCCTTCTGTAGCAACTATTATGTGAATAATGTAACGTTTAATGTTGTCCCACAGTTCCCCTTAAACTGTCCTCCTGTGTTTTTGTGTTTGTTTTTTAAAAAAATATTTTTATCGATTTCAGAGAGGGAGAGGAAGAAAGAGATAGAAAAGCAGCCAGAATGTGTGGGCACCTTTCTCAGTTCTGGTGCTTTTTGCTGGCGGGGAGGAGGGGCGCTTGGGGATTAGACCCCAGAGTTCTTAGTGGCGCCCCCCTCCCCCCACACACACCTGAGTTATCTCTCCAGACCTTCAGCTGCTGTCTGTGGAGCCCTGCCAGCTCTTTCGTGCCTCCGCCCCTCCTACCAGCCTCTATGTGTCTCCACTTTCCAGCCTTGGTTATCAGGGTTCTCTCCAGCTAGTCCTCAGTTGATTATTTTGTTTGTTTTTTGTATTTTTAGTTATAATTTTAGTTTGGTCCTGGGTGGATGTCTGTGTAGCATCTACTTATTCTGTCACCGTTTTTAATCTCCATTTTCATCCTGGTATACATTTAACATCTTGCCCAAATCTAGTCTTCCCCTTGTGTTTGGTTATCTATCACCTTTTCCTTGCATTTAATCATATTTTTAAATAAAAAGCATGCACCCTTTAAAATAATGCTAGAGAATATACAAAATAGGATGAAGTTTTCAGAATTTATGAACTTGCCTTTGTAATTTTTTTATGATAGCCCTACTCAGATTTCTCTTTCTACTTGACTAAAATAGAATTCGATTTTAACACTTTGGGTCATAATCAAGCCAGGGATGAATTAATAGATCTCTGAGAGAACTGTCAGGACAGATGCCCTCTGGATGTGAAATGTAATTAACAATGGCAGTGAACTCACTGGGAGGCCGCAGACCTAAGGAACCTGGAAAATGCCAGGCAAGGACTGAAAGTAGTTCCCCCAGTGGAGGGAAGGGAGGGGAGAGCAGACTGCCCACGCCCGGAGGACAGGCTGCGGTGCCGCCACTTCCCGCCACAGCGCCCTGGTGTTTCTGGGGATGTTATTCTCAGATTTCCTGCGGGGATGATTTTAGCACGAGGCCGTGCACCCCGAAGCTGGCCTCTCAGTAAATGGCCAGCACGAGAGACTCCACGACAGGATCGCACCTCCAGATAGTTTCAGTGCTCTCTACAGTAGCTGCCTCATTGGCTCCCAGATGGGCTTCCTTCCCAGGTGACAGCCTCCCTTTTGCTGTTGGCAGGCTTCGGAGGTGTGGGTGGGAGCAGTGCGGCAGGAAGTCTGGATACACTCGGGACCTAAGGTCCCTGGTTTACGGCCTGCTGTCCCCACTCTCTCCATCCCTTTTCTCCAGGGTGTGCGGTGGGCCTCCCTGACCGCGCCTCAGTCTGATTGGTGGCTAGAAGGAGGGGAGGTGGGAGCAGTTTTGTTTGGATAAAGGTCATTAGGCACAAGGCAACTTTCTTCTGGGGTTATTAAGAATATTGTTTCAGGTACATAAGCAGTTACTTAAAATCAAATAAGCAGGCATCCTAATATGTGATTTTCTGTTTCTTTTCAGATTGCCTCTGCTCCTTTTCTACAAGAGATTTTCCAGAGCAGAGCTGGAGTCTGGAGAATTCCCACCGCCCTGTCCCTGGCAGGTGTGATCTGCTCGAGTCACCCGCCGGGGATCTGGTGTGGCCAGTTATCGCGTAGCTGAGGCCAAGGGTAAGTCTGCAGCTTTCTGCTTTAAAATGGGGAGAAGAGGCTGCTTTCTCCTGAAATACTTGATTGGCACAGCAGGTTGGACATTACTAAAATGGCAGTAGTGTAGCCCTGATTTATTGAGCCATGTAACATTCCCGTTTTCAAGGGGCTTGGTTGAAAAGTTACAGTCACTCCCCCTGCTGTAGGATGCGATGCGCTGAGGAGCTGGAGGCATAACACGGGCACCTCGCCCTGTGAGACGCCCCTGCACTCCACTCTCCTGCCCAAAAGGTGGTTTTTGAGGCTGCAGGACGCCTCCCATGCTGCTCGGAGCCCTGAGACAGAGGTGGGGCTGAGGGGCTTAGGAAGGGGGGTGGGCTGCCACCAGGTCACTCAGTCCAGCAGAGGATTTGCTCCACTCTGAGGCTGACAAGACAAGTCTGCATTAGAATTTACCAGTAGATGCAGGGTTTTTGTTTTTGTTTTTTAAAATATATTTTATTGATTTTTTACAGAGAGGAAGGGAGAGGGATAGAGAGTTAGAAACATCGATGAGAGAGAAGCATCGATCAGCTGCCTCCTGCACACTCCCCACTGGGGATGTGCCCACAACCACAGTACATGCCCTTGATCGGAATCGAACCTGGGACCCTGGAGTCCACAGGCCGAAACCAGCTAGGGCTAGATACAGGGTTTTGAGGAACGTTTTCCTGTTTGTATGAGAATGTACTTGTATGCGTTAAGCTGAAACCATGTCTGTATTGTAGCAGGCGGGTTCTGAGGTCCAGGCCCTGTAATAGCAGATACTACACAAAGTCATACCGCGTATAGCAAAGCATTGCTTAGCCCTGGCAACGTTTGGGACGTTTGACTTAGGACATAAGAAATGTTGGGCAGTTTGGCCGACCTGGCTCTGTCTCTCGCTGTGTGAGCAGGCGCAATTGCACCTCCAGACCAGCGCCTCACAGCTGGGACCAGGGCCTCACAGGTGGGACCAGGGCCTCACAGCTGGGACCAGGGCCTCACAGCTGGGGGACAGCACCCAGTTATTAGCTTCCCTTGAGAACCTTGTTTTGCTTCTATTATTCATAGTTTTAAACTACTCTGAAATCTATAACTTTGTACGATAAAATCTCTTGATATGACTTGTGTAAATTTATTTAGTTTATATACATTAGAATTTTCTCTCATTTGGTCTAAAACTACTACCAGAATTTTGTAAATGGGTTTTTTGTCCTTGACCACTTTCTTTTTCAGGGACATGGGAGTGATTCTTAATTTAACTTATGTTCCCTGCTGCTGTGTGCTAAGCAGAACGGCCCGGAATTAATACGCAGTGTTTCCTAAAGGGAGGGTCCAGTGCCTGACTGTCTTCGCTCACTAGCCTGTGTGACTTCTTCTGGAGAAAACGACCCTGTGTCTTGTTTATTTAGGGTGTTGCTTATCTTGGTTTCTAGTTGAGACCCTGGTTTGGAGAGCTGGGAGCTCTGCTCGCACAGCCTGATTCCCAGCCCCTGTCTCCCTGCCCTGCCCCTGAAGCTGTGCTAACCTGCCCGCCGCTGGCTCTGACCAGCATCCCCCGCCCTGCACTGTTCGGGAGCTCAGCTCCCACGTCCAGGCCTCGTGGAGATAAACCCCACTCTGCTGTTTCATGCCCCATCCTGGGAGGTTTCCGTTACCTTAAAAACAACAACAAAAACTCCTAGGTACGGGGTCTCCATTTTTCTAATAGTCATTGCAGTGGAACCTGTTACGACTTAGTCTTTTGTAAATGCATCCTCTTATTTCATGGAAAAATAAACTAGAAATTAAGTGCAAATCCTCAAATATGATCACCAGAATTCATTAGTAATTCATCACTCACAAAATGACACTACCTACTTCTTTAGCAAGTTTTTGATCATCAGTGACATTAACGGGCAGTAAACTGTAGTCAGGTCCTGGCCGGTGTGGCCCAACTGGCTGGAGCGCTGTCCTGTGCACCGAAAGGTCTCGGGTTTTCTTCCTGGTCAGGGACATACCCAGGTCGTGGGTTGGTCCCTGGATAGGATGTGTACAGTAGGCAACTGATGGATGTCAATGTTTTTCTCTCTTTCTCTCTCAAATCAATTTTAAAAACATAGCCTCGGGTGATGATTAAAAATCTTTTTTAAGAAAAGGTTGTTTTCAGGGTTCTCTTTCAGAAAGTAGTGAGGCAGGGGGACTCACAGACTCACCATGGCGGCATGTTCTGCACAGACACCCGCCAGAATCTGTTACGCTTCTGCCAACGGGAGGCAGCCTGGATGGTTGATTATCGGTGAGAGCTGGACGTAAATCATCATGAAGATCTTCTTACAAAAATGTTTATACAGACCTGTAAAATGGTAAAGATTTCTTATCTTACAACTTCACGAGATCCACACCAAAACCCTGGTTTACTTTAATGTTAAAAATTACTTTTGTTGTTTAGAAAAATGCTCAGTGGGAAATCATGAGATGTATCCATTCACATAATAAATATTTGCTGTGAGCACCAACTGGGTTCTGGGCTGTGTTTCTCACAGCGACTATCTTAGCGCTGTGCTTTCACAGCCATGGAAAGAGATAGAATTCCTTTTTAGACACTGGCTGTCATGGCCTCATGGGAGGCGGCAGGACCCAGGCAGCTCCCTGCAGCTCTGCATCGCCCCGTGTAGTTGATGCTCATACAGCTGCTGTAGTGGATGCTCGTGCAGCGAGTCTGTGGTACCCAAGGGGCCTGGGAGTGATTCTTAGTTTAGCTCATGTTCCCCACTGGCCCTCAGAGAAGAGGCTGGGCAGCCAGCAGATGCTGAGTTTGAAGGGAATGTTAAGGAACGAGGTGGGTGGGCAGAGGTGTGATGGGTCAGCACAGGCAGCTGGTAGGTCAGCAGCAGGGGGTGGGACCAGGCAAACACTGTTTGGCCCATGTTCTGTGAAGAGGCAGCAGGAAAGTGACAGCTTGGGCAGCTTTATCACATGCCATGTCATGGGAAGCGCGGAAGCAGCTAGCCTGGTAAGTGCTAATGGGACGTCAGCTGGGCACACTTCCAGGCGTCGGGGCTCGGGTCTACGCCTGAGGCATTTTGAGGGGCGTGTCCAGGCTGCATCTCAGAGGGGCCTGAGTGGGGTCCCCAGGCCCCTGCTTTCCTGCCCCAAATTCTCACCTTCTCCAGGAGTCTCCCCCACTTTGAGGTTAGGGAGCCAAGCCTTCTGAGCCCCGGCCCTGGCCGTGCCCACTCTGGGAAGAGCACGTGCAGACCCTCCTGTTCCGCTGGGTGTTCCCATGTGCGTCGGCACTGAGTCTTCCCGCCCGGGGTTGGGAAGGGACTGTGACTCGCTGCTGGCTGGCACTTACTGGGCGGGGCATCGGATGCCATGCTGATGATGTTCTACCTTTTGAAAACCTTTTGGACACTTTTACAGAAGAGAGCCTCGTGGATAGGAGGATGCCGGTGGTGTGGGGGAGGACAGATGGTGGCTTAGGTGACAAGCCTCGTGCTAAGTGAGGTGAACAAGACCTGGACTTCACACACTGTCAGCGGCTGATAGGAATGTCCGGAGAGGAAATGCTGGCGGGAGGCCACGTGTGTCTTTTAAAGCTCTGTTGCCATATATTTGACAATGATGGTAAGCTATCTATGCACATCGTGGTGGTGTGGTCTGCGCACATTGTGAGGAAATTTCACAGCTGGTTAAGGAACACGCCGTTCCTTGCAGCTTTGGTTTGGAGAGCATGGGCGGGTTACCCCCAGCGAGGCCAGATGCAGCGCTGGGCTAACATGCAGCCACTGTGCTGCTGGGTCAGGACTCCCTCGTCTGTCCGCACAGTCTCCCTCATCGCCACCCGCCATTTCCAACGCTGTGTGTCTATGACTGTGAGGTTTTTTTTAGACTTTGCGTGTAAGTGACACACGCAGTAGCTCTGTCTGGCTAATTTCCGTAACATAGTGCCTCGTGGTCCATCTTGTTGTAGAAAACGGCAGGATGTCCTTCTTCCTGGTGGCTGGGGAGTACTCCAGAGTGCGTGTGTGCTTGCTCGCGTGTGCATGCCTGCACATACCTCCCGATTCTGCACAGACGCATCTTTCTCCTCCGTCCATGGGGACACTTGGTGTTTCCACGCCTCGGTCCTTGTGAATAAAGCCACGACGAGGAGATCTTGTTTCCATTCCTTTGGATACATACCCAGGAGTGGTGCTGCTGGGTCACATGGTACTTCTGTTTTTAATTTTTTTTTAATCTTCACCTGAGGACACGCTTACTGATTTCAGAGAGAGGGACAGGGTGAGGGTACGAGAGAGGGAGGGGGAGAAGGAGGGAAGGAGGAACAGAGGGACAGAGAAACATTCATCAGCTGCTTCCCACACAAGCCCTCACCTGGGATCTGACCTGCAGCCTAGGTATGTGCCCTGACAGGGAATCGAACGCGCAGCATTTCAGTACCCTGGACAAAGCTCCAACCAACCGAGCCACACCGGCCAGGGCCTGTTTTTAATTTTTAAAGGAACCTCATACTATTTCCCATGGTGTCCGCACCCGTGTACATCCCACCAGTACACAACGTTCCCTCTTCTCTGCGTTCTCACCAGCGCTTGCCTCTTGTCTTCGATGGTTGTCGTTACAAAGGTAGGAGGTTTAGATGTGCATTTCCCTGATCAGTAATGATGTTGAGCATCTTTTCATGTGCCTTTGGCCGCTTGAATGTCTTTTTTAGAAAAATGTCTGTTCAGATGCTCTGGACTGTTTGTAATTTTGCAGAGTTGTGAGAGTTCTTTATATAGTTTGGGTATAAACCCCTTGCCAGATACATGACTTGCAAGTATTTTCTCCCATTCCTAGGTTTGCCTTTTTGTTTTGTTAATAGTTATTTTTGCTGTGCAGAAGCTTTTTTGTTTGATGTTTGTTGATTTTTACTGTGGTTGCCTTTGTGTTGGTGTCAATCCAAACACATCCTCACCAAGAGCAACGCTGAGGAGCCTAAATCTGTTTTCTTCTAGAGTGTCATGGCTTCAGGTCTGACGTTCAAGTCTTGAATCCTTTTTGAGTTCATTGTACTTCCCGCAGCACCTTTGTACGAGCGAAGCTTGATGCAGCTGCAGGGAGACATGTAGCCATGAACTGGTCATTTTCTGACGGCCAAGGTGGAGCCAGCGCGGAGCCAGGGTGCTGCTCTCACCCTCACCAGCCAGCCCACTGCCCAGCAGGTGGCTTCCTGGAAAGCTGGAGAAGCGAATTAAAGACAGAAGAAGCAAATTCCCGACAACCATCTCCCCACATACACACCTTTTCCCCGACAGATTGTAGAAGCTAAATTCACAACATTCCAGTCACTTCTCCCTATTCTGAATTGTACCTTAACGTTTACAAAGTTTTCATAAATTCTCTTTAAAAACAGGTGATGAGACCCCCACCCCCTTTTCATGAAAGGAGAGATTATGTGGCTTTACCTGCCTCACAGGCCCAGCCTGCACACTGCTGCAGGGCGCTGGCCTGGCGCGCGCTCTGTTTCTCCGAGTCCCCGAGCAGGAGCAGCAGCAGGTGATGCAGAGGCGACAGGACAGTGCTCAGAAACAGGCCTGCGGAGCTTACTATAGGGCATCGCTGCAGTTTCCAAATTAGGACAAGCGAAGTGCGTTTTCTTGACCTCCCTCCTCCAAAACAGCAAAAAGTGTATTTCTGCTTCGCACCCGTGTTGCAGGGTGGGGATGTGGGCTTCTAGCAGCTGAGACCTTGAACAGGTGGTGGATATGCTTGTTACCTTGTTTGTGGTGATGATGTCAAGGTGAGTAATTAGATCCAGACCTGTCAAATTATACACTGAATATGTGTAACTTTGTATATATAAAGTAGAACTCAGAAAACATTACATTGCTGTGGCAGCACGGGATACCTACAAGTGGATGTGGACCTGAAGGGTGTGTGTGGAAACACCACTGTGGTCGCAGCAGTGGCCTGGAGCTGGGGCATGGTGCTGGGGGTCCCCAATCTCTTACCTCCACCGTCTCCTGTCACTGTGTGCTTCAGTGTAGGCAGCAGGAAAGGGTGTTGTGTTTTAGATTCCTGCCTGTCAGAGTCGATTTTCCTGTCCACTTTTAGGATAACACTAGGGGCCCGGTGCACAAAATTCATGCATTCAGGGGCTCGTAGTCTGGGAGCCCTTGGGGGATGTCGGACTGACGGCTTGGGGAGCGGGCCTAAGCCTGTCAGTCAGACATCCATAGCACTGTCCGCAGAGGCGGGAGAGGCTCCCCCCACCACCGCTGAGCCCGGCTTCTGGCTGAGTGGTGCTCCCCCTGTGAGAATGCACTGACCATCAGGGGTCAGCTCCTACATTGAGCATCTGCCCCCTGGTAGTCAGTGTGCATCATAGCAACCGGTCATTCCACTGTTGGGCCAAAATGGGCTCTCTGACATCCCCTGAGGGGTCCTGGATTGCAAGAGGGCACAGGCCAGGCTGAGGGACCCCACTGGTGCATGATCAGGGCCAAAGAGGAACACAGGAGGTTGGCCATCCGGAGAGTGACCGCAGGAAGTCTCCAGGGCATATTCAGCCTGTCCACTCAGTCCCGATTATCTAGATCCCAGCAGCAAGCTAACCTACTGGTTGGAATGTCTGCCCCCTGATGGTCAGCACACATCATAGTGAGCGGTTGAGTGGCCTTACCATATCAGTAGCATGTTACGCTTTGATTGGTTACACGGCCGACTGGTCAGCCGACACTTAGCATATTTTATTATACAGGATTGTAAACGTTTCCTTTGGAAACAGTACTGCTCCAAGCTATTAAAATGGTCATGAAAACATGAATAAATCAGACCATAAAAGATCTCAGATTAAGGGGAATGGCTTTTGATTCTGTGTTAATAAGTAAGATGTTTACAAAAGCAAGTTTTGAAAGGAAACTAGACCCCTCTGTGCTTGCTGAGGCGGGGCTGCTCCTACCAGCTTGCCGTGAAGACACTGGCCTTCTCAGCCTCTCAGAGTCAAACTTGACCAGCAAGAATGTTGACAAATGAATTGGTGGGATTTCGGCTTGACCGCTCTAGAAGAAGTAAGGGAGACCCAAACTATTTATCTCGGTGGCGGTTCCCTGACCTTGGCGCTCCAGCCTCCCATTGGAGGCCTATCTGGGCACAGTGCTCAGGCCACATGCTGCCAGGGGAGCCCGGGGCCAGAGGGCATGCCCAGCCGACCAGCCCCGCCCACTGCGGGAAGCAGACCGCTCTGCCCATTTCCAGAGGACCCTGCTTTCTGCCGTCCCCCCGCCCCCAAAGCTTAGAGGGACGTTCCATGCTAAGTGCAGAGGAGCTGGAAGAGCCGCCGATGCCCAGAGCCTGAGGCAGGATTGCCTCCCCTGAGTCTGTGGAGCCTCTTTGTGGGAAAGCTGAATGTGGGAAAGCTGAATGCCAGCCATCCTCCAAGGACCACAGCTCATAACCCGAAAGCTCACATTAAAGACAGTTTGTAAAGCATCGGTCATGTTTTCCTGGTGATTAGACCCCAGGCCTCTTCAGCCTGTGCCTGGAACAGAGTTCTCTGGAGGAAGTGTCGTGCGTGTGTGTGTGTGTGTGTGTGTGTCTGTGTGTACGCACATGTGAACAGCGGAGGCTTTAGTTTTGTGACGTGACGAGGAGGGACTAGTGAGTGCTGGGTCTGTGGTCTTGGGATTCTCAGAGCAGATTGGCGCCCCGACCCCGGCTGCTACACCCACAATATTCCCTGGGAAAGTGTTCAGGAGCGGGAGACCACTGGCACCTCCTTCTCCCCTAATTGCAGGAAACACCGGACCTCATCTATCCCCTGGGTCTCAACTCCAGGGATGGGAGCCAGGACTTCCAGCAACAAGCTGCAGACGCTGCTACTTTTTGTCGGCTGAGTGGGACCAGGCATGGAGAGAGCTGGGAACGTGGTTAGGTACCTGGGCCGGACTGGAGAGGACGCACCAGGGCCCTGCCTCACTCCCCACTTTCCAGAGCAAGCATGCAGGCCTCGGGATTCTGCAGGTCGGTGCCTGGACAACTGGGCCGGGCAGATAGCCTGGCCGCTGGTGCAGAGGGCCCCAGAGGTGCTAGAGCAGGTGGGACCACTGTGCACATGTGTCTGTCAGCACTGGTCCCGAATCTGGCTCCTCACAATCCTGCAGGGACCCTGGACCCAGGCCCCCGCTCTAGGGTTTAGATTTGGGGAAGCCTGTGCATCTGTGCTTATTTTTATTAATTAATTTATTTATTTTAAATATATTTTATTGATTTTTTACAGAGAGGAAGGGAGAGAGATAGAGAGTCAGAAACATTGATGAGAGAGAAACATCGATCAGTTGCCTCCTGTACATTTTCCACCAGGGTTGTGTCCACAACCAAGGTACATGCCCTTGCCCGGAATCGAACCTGGGACCTTTGAGTCCGCAGGCCGACGCTCTATCCACTGAGCCAAACCAGTTAGAGCTGTGCTTATTTTTAAAACTTTTCTAGTCATTCTGGTCAGGAAACCACTAACATGGACACTGGCGCTGCTGTCCCCTCCCAGCTGGAGAGAGAGGGCTGGTCCGGGGCTGAGTGCACATGGGAGGTCAGCGGAGGAGAAGGGGCTGTCACCATGCAGGGTCCTGCTCCTCCATGCACCACACCCTCTTTATGCCACATCTGCACCTCTGCTGGGGCCACTTCGAAATGCGTGTTTTTCTGAGGAGCCGCCTGGAATGGGTGAGGGGCCTGCCCAGCTTTGCTTCACCGCCTGCCATTCTCCGTGTGAGGGTTTTGTAGATGCGCACTTAACTGCAGTGTTTATTGTGAGTTAACCCTCAAGGAAACGGATCCTCGGCACCGAAGTTTAACAGAATCCCCGGAGGAAACAGGAAGCAGCTTCGGGCACCCTGTGCTTCGGACAAACCAGGGATGAGAGTGCAGGCCCTTCCTCCCAGCCTGTGCTTTCTGCCCTGGAGAGTCCAGCTTGGCGAGGGCAGGTCCTGGAAGAGGAGGCTCGGGGTCAGGAGAGCAGTCACGTGGCAGAGTCTCGTTATTTTGTGT
Source organism: Murina feae (assembly GCA_004026665.1). NCBI lineage: Eukaryota > Metazoa > Chordata > Mammalia > Chiroptera > Vespertilionidae > Murina > Murina feae. The sequence continues at coordinate 29,972 of PVJC01006276.1, read as the reverse complement.
GAAGGGGAGGTCATTTCCGTGGGGGCTTCTCACAGACCCCTTCCTTTGCCCAGCAGAGCCGAGTTCTGGGTCACTGCAGAGCACAAAAGGAGTGTGAAGTAGTTACAGCTTCGCAAAAAGCAACACTCACGAAGTCGGTCCTGCTCTGTCCTTGATGTCACCCCTTGAAGACACTTCCTAGGGGTTTTGTTCCAGAGCCAGGCCCTCCAGCCCTCAGGTGGAGCCCCTTGTGTCTTAGGCCCAGATGGTCAGGATTGGAGCTCCTGGCACTGCAGTGTCCCCCAGATCTTCTGATTAAGGAACTGACTGCATTGCTGGGGGCCGGGATGCTGTGCGACCCTTGAAAGGCCAGCCCAGCAGGGCCCAGTTCTGTCTCCTTGGGTATGTTGCTTGCAATGGGAATGTCGTTTGTGGGGAGGCCTGTCACTTTGACAGTCTTAGGAATGGAAAACGTAGAGGCTTCTGTATAGAACACCTGATCACTGAGGTTTTTTTAATGCAAAATATGTAACCAGTAGACCATAAGTTTCTTATTTCCAAATCAGAGCCAGATTCCAAATGGATTCTGGTAAAGGGCTCTGACTCCTTTGTATCAGCGAGGCCCCTGGGTTTGGGCCATTGCAGACGTATTCCTGCGGCGCCTCTCACTCCAACACCAGGTGCCTGCCCAGTAGGTGTCCTTCCCCCTGAGCAGCTTCTCCACATCCTCCACCAGACCTGGCGCCCCTGAGACACATTTTACATACACACATATGTACATAGTATGTTGGCAATAAAAAGATGGGAACAGGCGTCGTAGAAACATGGGTCATAACAAAAGAACCAGGAATGGCTACATTCATGTCAGACACGGTGCAGCGCAGGGCGAGGAGCATGAGCAGGTGCGAGGCACTTCCTCACGTGTGCCGTCCCGTGTCCTGGCGTGACAGACCACGCGTGTCTTTGACGACCTTGACAGTCTTGGGGAGGACGTGTCAGATGTCCCACAGCTGGGATTTATCTGGTATTTTTCTCATTAGTTCAGCTCTCTTCATCTCATGGTACATAAACTAATTACTAAAATTGTTCAGCAAAAATATCATTTTTGCTGATCTCTGACAAGAAAATAGGTATAATTGTGATTCATTCATGCCGGAGGGCTATTGTGTTGGCTGCTGTCATTTGTTTATTGGGCAGCCTCTGGGGACAGAGGTCACCAGCTGAAAATCACTGCGCTGGAGTTAGTGGGTTTAGGGGGAAGACTAGAGAGGTAAAGTGCCATTCTCATCGCATCACATCCGGGGTGCATCACATCCGGGGCACACATCGGCCATCTGACGTGTCCGTGTGTCGTTGACCTTGATCACCTGGTGGAGGCGGTGTTTGCAATTCCTCCATACTCCTGCCCACACCGCCCTCCTCCTGCCCACACCGCCCTCCTCCTGCCCACACCGCCCTCCTCCTGCCCACACCGCCCTCCTGAGATGGAAGTCCTAGGCTCAGCCACACTTGATGGGGTGGGGGAAAGGGATGGGGAGTAGGCTCCACCCTAGGAGAGGAGCCTGCATCATTTACTTAGAATTCTCCTGGGGAGATCTGTCTCTTCTCTCCCATGCATTTATTTGTGCAATCATTCATTTCCTTTTTAAAATTAGTGTCATCACATGCACACCTAAGTCTAGAGATTGTTGCGATGGCTTGTCTAGGGCTTTATGGAAATGAGCCCAGGTGCATGCAGCCCTCGGCTTTCTGCTCTCCTCATGGCCGAGAGACCTCTGACCTTTGGGGAAGCTGCCTCATCCCACTGCTGTGCAGTGCTGGGCGAGCGGCTGCAGACCCACCAGTGCCTCCTCTTGTTGACCGGCACTTCATCCTCTTCTGTAACTGGCTGAGCAGCGCTGTCCCGAGCTCTGGGCAGGTCCCCTGACTCACGGGGCCAGTTCTCTCCTGCCAGGAACTGGATCGAGTTGCTGCCTCGTACAGCGCGTCAGAGGCCACCTTCTCAGCTGGGATTTTGGCGACAGAGCCTAAGTTATTTTGGCAAGGAATAGTCTCGTCTTAGACGGTGCTTCTCAGTAGTTCCATGAGCTTAGCTAAACATACCTTCTGTTTTCTGTTGCTGTGCTCGTCAGTTGCTAGAAAGATTCGCTCTTCATGGATCTGCATTTGATGAACATTTATGTGTACTCATGTGCTTTCACCCTTTTTACTCAAAGTAGTTCAACAGTATGAAATTTAAATTTTTAATTGGAACTCCCTCTGGCTTCCGAAAGGCTTAGTCTGTGGAGTAGCAATGGCTGGAGCACAAGGTGAGGCTGGGTTACGAAGCCTCTGACGTTTGAATCCCGCTGCACGTGAGGGCGTCAATGCTGGGCCTCGGACACCAGACGGGGCTTGTGGAGGCTCAGCGGCACGTGGGACATGCACGGCCGGTGGGGTGCGTGGGCCTGGAGGGGTGCGCGGGCCTGGAGGGGTGCGCGGGCCTGGAGGCCTGGGGTGGGACATGCACGGCCTGGAGGGGTGCGTGGACCTGGAGGCCTGGGGTGGGACATGCACGGCTTGGAGGGGTGCATGGGCCTGGAGGGGTGCGCGGGCCTGGAGGGGTGCGCGGGCCTGGAGGGGTGCGCGGGCCTGGAGGGGTGCGTGGGCCTGGAGACCTGGGGTGGGACATGCACGGCCTGGAGGGGTGCGTGGGCCTGGAGGCCTGGGGTGGGATATGTACGGCCCAGTGGGGTGCGCGGGCCCGGAGGGGTGCGTGGGCCTAGAGGCCTGGGGTGGGACATGCACGGCCTGGAGGGGTGCATGGGCCTGGAGGCCTGGGGTGGGACAGGGGCCTCAGGGGCCCGGATGGGGCGTGCTGCCCGGTGGCTGCGGTGGAGAGTGCGTGGGCCACTCGCCCATTCGCTCCTGCACTCACTGGCTGTGCATCTCACTGACTGGAGCCCGGCTAAGTGCTCTCTTGGGAGGAGAGAGAGTCCTCTTCAAGGAATTACGTGGAGGGAGAAAGTGGACAAGCAGCCAGTTATATGTGTGAAGTACTGGTCAGTGTGGTGGGAGAAAGAAAGAGCGAAGCTAGAGGCAGGCAGCAGCCATGGCAGACTAGGGTGCAGGGGGTAGGGCCTGGCCAGAGAGTTGGATGTAGTCAGGGATGGGGTATGAGGAGGAGGAGGGGGAGAAAGGGATCTGGTGATACGGCTATGATGTCATGTTCATAGCAGGTGATCGGGTGACACAGCTATGATATGTTCATAGCAGCTGATGACGTGGCAGTGATGTCATGCTCACAGCAGGCAATCAGGTGACATGGGGGTGACATCATGCCCACAGCAGTGACGTTATGCCCACAGCAGGGCCCTGCTAGGATGCAGTGACTGTGGCACTTTGCCCCTGTGCTCTCCTGTCCCCAAACCCGGAACGTGTGTCTTAGGAGGGAAACCATCAGACAAGTCCCAGCTAAGGGACAGTCTGCGAGACCCTGCCAGCAGTCCTCAGGACGGAAGGGTCCTCGACACAGGGAGTCTGCGGCTGTCACGGCTGAGAGGAGCCGTCGGAGACGTGAGGACTAATCTCACGTGGGGTCCTGAGGGGGTCTGGATTAAGGGGGGGCAGTGTTAGGTAGAAAACTAAGGACCTCTGGGTAAACTGTGGACTTGGGTTAATAAAGTATCGCTGTTGGCTTGGTGATTGTAACAAGTGTATCACACTGATGTAAGAGGTTAAGGGAAACTGGAACAGTTCTAAAAAATAAGATTTATTGTCATAAATGGTGCATGCGCTAGGTACCTTGGTTTCCTCATGCTGTGTTCTGAGTGATCAGGTGGTTTCCTTAAGGGCAGTACACACCTGGAATCTATGTTAGTGTCTATTTTTCCAAAAGCACTTGTAGAGGTATCTGCAGAGATTAACCCTGTGCCCTCGCTGTCCCAGGGTCCCCGCTGAGCACAGGGCGAGGGCCCCATCCCCAGGGCCAGGCACCGAGGGTTTCCGTCAACTAGGAAAACCGAAAGTATAAGGTGCTTGGGGCGAGGGCGTACGCCATGCAGACCTGCAGAGCGAACATGGTCTCGGTAGCTTGGTCACATTTGACCAATATGAGGCCCAGGTCATGCGGAATGTGTTTTTGGGTCCCTGTGCTTCTCATTTCATCCTTTTATGTTACAGAATTAGGCAGCGATCGCAAAGGTCAGCTATTGATTAATGTAACTGAACTCATTAGTAAGACTTGAGGGAGCTCGTGACATGTATGTTTAGGAAATAGATGCTTGAGTTATGAAAATCACAACTTCTTTTCTGGTTGTTGAAAAATATGCCGAATAAACCCCAAAAGGGGGCATGGATGGCATCCATGCGCTGCAAGCATGGTGCCCCTTGTCTGAGGGCAGGTTTCACCAGGCGTCAATGCTCATTTTCTTTCTTTTTTTTTAAATCTTTATTGTCCAGATTATTACAGTTGTTCCTCTTTTTCCCCCATAGCTCCCCTCCTCCCAGTTCCCACCCCACCCTCTGTCCTTACCTCCCCCCACCGCTGTCCTCATCCATAGGTGTACGATTATTGTCCATTCTCTTCCTACACCCCCAACACCCTTTACCCCTGAAAATTGTCAGTCCACTCCTTTCTATGCCTCTGATTCTATTCTGTTCACCAGTTTATTCTGTTCATCAGATTTTTTATTCACTTGATTTTTAAATTCACTTGTTGATAGATATGTATTTGTTGTTCATAGTTTTTATCTTTACTTTTTCTTCATCCTCAAAGGATGCCTTTCAGCATTTCATATAATACTGGTTGGGTGGTGATGAACTCTTTTAGCTTTTTCTTGTCTGTGAAGCTCTTTGTCCGACCTTCAGTTCTGAATGATAGCTTTGCTGGGTAAAGTAATTTTGGTTGTAGGTTCTTGCTGTTCATCACTTTGAATATTTCTTGCCACTCCCTTTGGGCCTGCAAAGTTTCTGTTGAGAAATCAGCTGACAGTTGTATGGGTCTCCCCTTATAGGTAACTAACTGCTTTTCTCTTGCAGCTTTTAAGATTCTCTCCTTGTCTTTTGCCCTTGGCATTTTAATTATGATGTGTCTTGGTGTGGTCCTCCTTGGATTCCTTTTGTTTGGGATTCTATGGCTTCCTGGACTTGCAAGTCCATTTCTTTCACCAGGTATGGGAAGTTTTCTTTCATTATTTCTTCAAATAGGTTTTCAATATCTTGCTCTCTCTCTTCTTCTGGCACCCCTATAATTCTGATGTTGGTATGTTTGAAGTTGTCCCAGAGACTCCTTACACTATCTTCATATTTTTGGATTCTTTTTTCTTTTGGCTTTTCTGGCTGGGTGGGTTTTGCTTCTTCATATTTCGTATCTTTGACTTGATTCTTGCGATCCTCTCGTCTGCTGTTGGATCTCTGTATAATATTCTTTATTTCAGTCAGTGTATGCTTAATTTCTAGCTGGTCCTTTTCAAATTTATCAGCGGTTTCTAGAAAATTCTTGAAAAACCTAATAACCGTGATTTTGAACTCTATATCCAGATGTTTGCATTCCTCCATTTCTGTCATTTGTGCTCTGTTTCTTAGTCTCTGCATTTTGGCTGCTCGTTGATAGGGTGGCTTTCTGTGCTAGGTGTCCTATAGGGCCTAGTGATTCAGCCTCCCCAATCACCTGGGGTGTACTGTACACTCTTATTGTATGCCTTTGAAGTCTGGATGCACAGTCTTGTTGTAGAGGTATCACTGGGAGGAAATGACCTGCAGGCCTTTCTCCTCGTTGTTTGGGGTTTAGATCTTCTGGAGTTCTGTCCCAGCTGCAGACCCTTAGATTATGCTGAAGGCAGGCAGGCACACAGCTTGGGCAGGGTTGTAGGTGGGGTGGGGCGGGGTCTCAGAATCACCGAGGAGGAGCAACCCACGATGGCTGCCCCTCCGCCGACTCCGCGGCTTCTCCCAAGCCCTGGCGTCTGCACGCCCCTGAGTCACCGCATCAGTGATCGCTGCGAACTGCACTGCTAGAATGCCACTCGTCTTTCGCCCTGTTGTCCTATAGCCCACATCGCATTCAGTGCGACCCCAGAGTTTATAATCTCCTTCCAAGCTGCGGACACAGGCTCAGCCACTGCCACCCTTTCATCCGCACTGCCACTTCCATTGCACGTGTCCGTACCTCTCAGTTTTGGTGCTGGGAACTTCTACTCAGTCTCCAAGCACTCCTTCTCTTGCCTTCTAGTTGTAAAGCTTCCCCTCTCTTGGTTCTGGAGGACGGCCATTTATCTGTATAGTTGTATTTTTATAATGTAGTTGTGGAGGCTGCGCATTTAGGTATATACCTCATGCCACCATCTTGGTTCTATCTCATTTTCTTTTTTAAAGATTTTTATTGATTTTAGAGAGGAAGGGAGAGGGAGAGAGAGATAGAAACATCAATGATGAGAGAGAATCATTGATCGGCTGCCTCCCCTCCTGCCCCCCACTGAGGTTCGAGCCTGCAACCTGAGCATGTGCTCTTGACCGGAGTCCAACCCAGGACCCTAGAGCATAGGCTGATGCTCTATCCATGGAGCCAAACCAGCCAGGGCAATGCTCGTTTTCAGAGATGGGTAATTTTTTCTTAAGTCCAGCCTTATTGAGGTAGACTTGATCACTAATGTTGTAAGGTGTTTAAAGAGTATATTGTGGTGGTTTGATACACGCATGTGTACATTGTGAAAGGATTCCTCGCTAGTTAATTAACACACCCATCACCTCACTTACTCATCTCTTTTCTGGTGAGAACATTAAGTTCTACTTGTAGCCAATGTTAGTTATAGAATACCATGTTATCAACCACAGAGCCAGCGTATTTTTCCCTGTGTCCTCAGGTCTTACAGCCTCTCCCTATGTCCCCCACCCCCACAGCCCCAGCGACCACTTTCTGCCCTGTTTCTGTGAATGTGACATTTGGAGGTGTTGCTCCATGGCTAATATTTGTCTGATTGCTTCATTCCTGTGGTGTGTTGCAGGTTGGCCTAAGACGGTGTCAATTCTAACTTCAATGTAGTTACTTGAATTTTATTTGTTTTGCCATGAATACTGTGTAATGAAAATGGCTTATTAAACTGACGGTGATTCTCCAAAATGATGGTACTCAGGTACCCCTTGCCTCCACAGCCGCCTTCCAGTGTGAGGAATGTCTAGGGTGCCTGTGAGGCAGCAGGACGGAGTAGCAAAGGTTAACAACATGGGTACTCTCATGGCTTGAGTGTAAATGACGAGTGAATAATAGCATTTCCCAGATTTTAGCTTAAGCAACTGAGTCCTGGCTGTACTCTCTGTAAGGTGCCCTGGGTGCGCACGAGAGGTGCTGACCTGCAGTCCAGCCTTGGATCCCGGGTTGTGTCGGGCACCTCATGTAGCACCACTGGGTATAGTGAGGTGCGTACAGGGAGGTGCTTGGTGGCTAACTCTCGAGAACCGGTTGATAAATTCTCACTTTAAGGTAATTTTCTTAATGTAACTTGAATGAGGGTTGGTACTTGACTCTAGCCATAAGGATGAAAAATAATAGGTCCCACAACAAGAGGGGGACCTTGTAAGGAATGAGGCAAGCGCTCCAGGAAGTATTCCTCTTCTGTGCTGGCTGTGGCGTCCTCCCTCGCTCATTGGTTTCCTGTGGCTGCTGCAGCAACTCGCCACGAACGCGGGGTCTCTGAGGAGCTATGCCTTTGCCTCCAGCTTGTGTCACAGCGAGCACACACCTGGCCTGTCCAGGGCACCAGGAACCTGCTGCCCAGAGGACTGTGCAGTGTGGGAGGAGCCTAGTGAATCCTGACTGACTGAGGAAGGGGTCCTGGGACACAGCCCCCTGCAGGGCACAGTGTGCTGCAGTGAGGGTGTCAGTAACCACTTGGGGACATAGCTCACCTGCAGGGCGCAGTGTGCTGCAGTGAGGGTGTCAGTAACCACCCTGGGACACAGCCCCCCTGCAGGGCGCAGTGTGCTGCAGTGAGGGTGTCAGTAACCACCCTGGGACACAGCCCCCCTGCAGGGCACAGTGTGCTGCAGTGAGTGTGTCAGTAACCACCCTGGGACACAGCCCCCCTGCAGGGCACAGTGTGCTGCAGCATGAGAGTGTCAGTACTGACCCTGGGACACAGCCCCCCTGCAGGGCACAGTGTGCTGCAGCGCGGGTGTTGGTAATGACGGTGGTTCCCACCCTGTGCCCTTCAGTGCTGCTGCATGCGTGGCTTCCTCCTGGCTTCTGCGTGAGGCCTGTCGCTGTCCCTGTTATGGAGGAGGCAGGGGGCCAAGGCCGAATGCAGGACTCTGGAGGGTCCAGTGACACTGAGCCCCATCTACCCTCAGAGATACTGCGTCGTCGTGTCTCCTGAGCACCTGGGAGGCTGGGCAGGGACTGTTGCTCTGCTCCCCAGAAGAAGCTGGAGTCCAGGGTGGACACACTGGGTTCAGCTGAGCTTTGAATCCCAGATTCTTGACTCATGTCCTCACTTGGCCATTATGTCCAAGTGGTTCAGCTTGACCCCGGGACCTCTGTGGAAATGTCTGTGACCGTTTCTGGATGTTATAGGAATGCAGGCTATTGGGAGAGCATGTAGCCCAGCGGGACGCAGTTCATAGGATCATGTTTAGAAAGAAAATCTGTTCTACAAACAGTTGGCCATGTCTCAGGGGGACCTGCATGCTTGCCCAGCTCCCTCCAGAGGGGCCTCCGCTGGTCTGCCCAGCTCTGTGGGCAACGATAAGGATTCAGTGTTGGCCAGAATGCAGTGCTGGTGGGGACGAGGGAGGGTGCTTTATTGCACATTGAAATGGCTTTAGAGTGGAAACATCCAGAAAGACATCCTGTTTACTCTCTAGGTTACTCCAGGAGTCATGCGTCCTTCATTCTTCTGCTTAGTGTTCCCACCTGGTCCTGCCCACACCTTGGCCTGGGGTGCCCTCCTATGACTATGTCTCGTCGTTCAAGACTGAAATCAGTTTCTCTTTCCTCATCCCTTCCCCTGAACTGTCTTTGGCCTCAGCTCCCCAGCATGTGCCCGCAGCCCTTCAGCAGCACCTGCACCGTGGCCCCTGCATTTACTTGCCCCTCCCCACTGGTGTGGGCTCTCTTCTCTACCACATGTCCGGGCCCCTGCGGGCAGCAGCCTGGCGTTGGCAGCAGGAGCCTTGGGGCAGCTGTCCTGGGCCACAGGTCTGCTCCTGAGCACGCTGGCATGGCCTGGTTGGCCAAGGAGGGCGCACCTCCAACCAGTCTCCTGACAGTGCCTTCCATGAGGGTTTGGGGGAAGTGTGGGATTAGGTATTAGTTGAGAGTCAGAAGGGGAAGTGTTCGTGGATTGGTTGCTCCGTCTGTGCTCATGGTTGCTTCCGTGGGGTGCTGTGATGGGCTGACAGTCAGCAGAGTTGGGGCAAGTGGTATCGGTGGACCTGATGGGTGAGAGCTGTTGATGGTGGCCTTCTGCGGTACTGAGTGAGCATTTGATTGGCAGGCTTCCGTGGAGTGAGATGGCTGTTGGTCATGGTCCCCCTGAAGCTGTCACGAGTCCACTAGCACAGGGTTAAAGCCATTGCTGTAGCTAAGGAGCACCAGCCATTGCCTAGGAGCTTCGTGCTGTCACTGACCTGGAGCCCTAGGCTTCCCTTGGAGTAAGTCTGTCAGGTCACAGGCCGCACCTTGGACCCTCATTCAGAGTGAGCACAGGAGACAGGTTTGGGAGCTGGCGGACCTGGGCTCCAGCCCTGACTCTCATTTAACAAGTCCCTCCACCTCTGACCCTGTCTCCTAAAGGGCCCCCCCCATCCCGAAACACAAAGTTGTGCTGACTGAGTGACTGAGTGAGCTCATGTGTGTCAGGTTCTGGCTTACGCTCACATTACTTTCATAAACTGGACATTTGAGGGGTCATTCCAGCCCCAGGTCTTGCGACCAGATATGCAGCCCATGACTCGGGTCCCTGCTCCGGCAGGTGGGAGAGGGTTTTGGGCTGTAACATCCGAGTGCAGGCCTCGCTCCTGGAGGTGCTGCTCGTTGCTCTGGGGGAGCCCAGGCACCCACATTCTTCAAGCTCCCGCATGATGTCCCTAGTGCACTGCAATGGCCACACCGGCTAGCTCCGCACCCAAAGTCTTGCAAGAGATGAACGCGTTGCTTTGATTGGTCTTATGTGCTGTGCTGTTCTTGTTAAAAGCTCTTCTGAAAATTGTGGAGTTAAGAAAAAACTGGATTTAAATGGTATATTCTCTGAGCCCCATTCCTATTATTGCTCTCATTATTATTAAAAGACAAAAACAAACAAAACTACCTTATGACTTTCAAAATCTAAGCCAACAGGAAGCCGAGTCAGGACGAGTCAGCGGTGGGCTTGGGCTCCGGAAGCAGGTCGGAGTTGTCTGTCTAAAGGACACGAGCATGGTGCGAGCTCCGTCCTGTTGGTTGGTGTATATTATGCGTAAGTTTTATTAAACACTAGCGGCCCAGTGCACGAGATTCGTGCACTCAGAGGTGGAGGGGGGGGGTCCCTCAACCCAGCCTGCGCCCTCTCGCAGTCCAGGAGCCCTCAGGGGATGTCTGGCTGATGGCTTAGACTCCTAAGCCATCAGTTCTGGCTGATGGCTTAGACTCCTAAGCCATCAGTCAGACATCCTTAGCGCTGCTGCTGCGGAGGTGGGAGAGGCTACCACCACTACAGTAGCTGCTGAGCCCAGCTTCTGGCTGAGCAGCACTCGCCCTGTGGGAGTGCACTGATTACAGGGGCAGCTCCTGCATTGAGCGTCTGCCCCCTGGTGGTCATTGTGCATCATAGCAACTGGTTGTTTCACTGTTCGGTCGATTTGCATATTAGCCTTTTATTATATAGGATTGCCTCCTCCCCAGAAGGCTTATTATCTCTAAATTTTGGACTTTATTTATAACAGAGGAGACTGTGCATTCCTTGTAAACTTCTCCAGCATCTGGTAGAAAGCGTCATGTTATCTAACATCATTCTCATGCCTCTAAGGCATCAAAGTGCACAGGTTGCCTCCCTATAGCATAATGGGAACTCCTTTTTGTCAGAGAGGAATAGAGTATTAGTGATCTTCCCACTATTTCTTTCTAGTTTTGAGGAAACTTCTAGCCAGTTAAAGAACTGCATATTGAATTTTCTTGCTGAAAAGTGATAGGCCCACATTGTACCTGAGAAGTGTGGTGCTGCTGAAACAGTTGATACCTATATCTTAGTCCTATAGGTGTCCCTTTGCTCTTCTTACTTGCAGGATGGGCTTCACTGTATTTGTGTATTCATGTATGTGTGTATTTGTGGCTTTTAATTCACCTTTTGCTTTGGAATCTGTGTGTACACAGTCACTCTCGGTGCTGGGCATGTTACGGGACTTGGAGTTGTTTCCCTGAGCCAGGTCTCTGTGCTCTGCCAGTCGCACCCTGCCTTGCCCGCAGTTGGAATTGTTGAAGGAAAAGTTAGCCATGGCACTTGTAAAGCACCACTGGGTGTACTGTGCGGGGGCTACTACTGCCTGCGAGTTTGGCAGGTGGGGGTGGGAGGACTGAGCTCAACTGAGCTCAACTCCCAACCCAGGAAGGAGAAGGGGAGTCTGCAGCCGGAAGCAGGTGGGAGCGGGCATGTATAGCCCCGGAGGAGAGGGAAGGGCATCTGGCTGAAGGGACCAGCGGACTCTTCCTGAAGGCGGCCAGGTGGTCAGGCTGAAGCTGGCTGAGGGGGCGGATTCTGACTTAACCCACGTAGCCTGATTCTTGTGAAAACTGAGCAATGCAAAGATGCATCTGGAAGTGTGAATGTCGCGGCAGGTTGGGGAAGGGGATCTAGAAGAGCCTGGCTGAGTTTCGTAAAAGGAGTCTCTGTGGGGGAGACCTGGTTGATCTCCTGGGTGGTTTCTTTCACTAAGTAACTCCATCGAAGACTTCTCCACGTGTTTCCAGGGTTCGGTAGCTAGTTTCTCTTAATCGCTGAGTATTATTCCGTTAGCTGGATGGACCACTGTTTATTTACCGGTTCATCTCCTGAAGGACACTTTGATTGCTTCCAAACATTGCGGTTATGAACAGAGCTGCTATAGACATCCATGTGCAGATTTCAAGAATAATTTCATGTTTATAAAAAGTCGCTAAGGTAGTCCCAAGCATTCCTGCGTACCTGTCCCCTTCCCCCAGCTCTCCTCGTATTGACATCTGCACCCACGGCACACCTGGCAGAGCTAAGCAAGTGACGTTGGCATACCCAGGAACTGGACTTTATCTGAATGCCACCACTGTTTCCCTCACTTCCTTTTTCTGTTTCAGGATCCAGTGCAGGAACCACGGTGCCTTAGTTCCGTGTTTATTTTCATTTTAATTTATAGGAAGAGCTCAGGTGTGTGTTTTTTGTTAAATATATTCACAAAATCCAGCTCTACTAAGACCGGGGTGTGAACATCAGGTGTACGGGGCTGGTGTTGCTTAATCAGATGAACCCACTAATCATGAAATCCTTGCTTAGAACATTTGGGGAATCTGTTTTTGTCTCTGGCAAGGCGTGCAGAAGCCCCAGTGTCCCAAGTCAAGGTCTGGCTTTAAGGCCGCTGGTTCTAGGCAGAATTGCAAAGCTTATGGAAGGAAGGCCTCATTAGGGTTGAGCGCTCCGGACCCTGGAGAACAGGCTGCCGAGTGGCAACAGAAGCTGTCAGTTGCATCATGTTGCAGGCTGATGCCAGGGGAAGTGTCTGGTTGGGTCTGACGCGCTGTTCTGCCGCAGGGGGACTCCATGAAAGATGACAGAGGAGGTCATCGTGATTGCCAAGTGGGACTACACGGCCCAGCAGGACCAGGAGCTGGACATCAAGAAGAACGAGCGCCTGTGGCTGCTGGACGACTCCAAGACGTGGTGGCGGGTGCGCAACGCCGCCAACAGGACGGGCTACGTGCCGTCCAACTACGTGGAGCGGAAGAACAGCCTGAAGAAGGGCTCCCTGGTCAAGAACCTGAAGGACACGCTGGGTGAGTGCTCGCGGCCCGGGACCCAGGCTAGAGCGAGGAAGCCGGTGGGTGCTCTTTGAGGAGAGTGTGTTCATCATTTGTGTTGGAAAAAAAAACAAAGTTTGTTTTAAATGTTGACATCATTTTAGTTGTCTTTTTTTCTTAATCTCTGAGAAAGAAGAGACCAGGATGGAGAGGTAGCATGTTTGTCATTCCCGTGAGATTTCCAAGTGTGGAGTCGGGTGTCAGCTGCACCCCTGCTCCTCTCCGGCTCCCACCTGCAGGCGGGCCTGGAGGGCAGTCCTGCTTCCAGATGTCCTGCTCTGCGGTCCCCACACAGGTCTCCTCCCTGAGGATCCTCCATCCGCGCTGTGCGTAGGGAGGAGCAGGGAGGAGCACCTTGGACACAGGTGACTTTCACACCACAGTCCTGGGCAGGTTAGCTCAGTCAGTATCGGGGCGAGCACCACTGTAATGTCGGAGGCCATCGGGGGTCACCCAGGTGGGGACTGCTGGGGATCGGCTCTGGTGACTCGACCTGCTTTCTCCCCACATCCTTTCTCTTCTCGGGGTGGGAGAGGGGAGGAACCACCTTGAATCACCTGAAGTTAAGGGACCAGCCTTGCCTTTGTATTTTGCATGCGTATCGGGCTTGCTGGCAGTAGCTGTTGCTTCAGGTTATGTGAGAAAGTACGTTTGAGGGCCTTTCTGAGAATAACTGAACTGACCTGCCGTTAACCAAAGTGATTGTGGCCTCCTCATGTGATAGTGGGTGGCTGTGTCTGAGGCTGCTGGTTATCGCTGGAGCGTGTGCTGTTGAAATAAGTCAGTATTACCACCCATGCTATGTTCACTTGAGTTTTTCCATTTTATCTCTAACAAGAGCATATGTTTTTTGTTTAGCAGGGAGGGTGACAGGTGGGAAAACTGAGCATTACACACGGAATGCAGTGGGTATTGCAAAATACTTATCTTTTATTTATGCGATCTTGAAAAGTCTAATTCTTCAAAACCATTTAAAGCCTGCATTAACGGGCAGTGTTTTGTGCTGTGGGTTAGCTTATGTCCAGGGCTGGAGCGAGAAGTGGACCGCGGGTCTGTGTGGGTCACACCAGCTCGCCAGCTGTCGGAGATTCTGAGGCTGATAGAGAAACCCTGTTTTTCATGAGCAATCTGATTCTTTCCTACTAAATTGGCTTCCTCTTGTCTTTGTTCTCCAAGGCACTGAAAGAAACATGGTTGTCCTATGCTTATAGCTCTTAATTAAAGAAATGTAGGATGCATGAATAGATAAAAACTTTAAAAGTGCCTGAGCTTAATTTTATTTTTTCCAATTTCAGTTTTTCACCTTTAAAAATTGTTTTGGGGCCTACTAAACACTGTTGACTTGTTTTGTCTTCTTTCTTACCCATTTAGAAAATATATATTCTCAAATTCTAGTGCAGAGCTAGGCCGCCGTGGCTCAGTGGATGAGCTGATACCAACCAGGAACTCACGATTTGATTCCCCTTCAAGGCACACACCTGGGTGGCGGGCTTGATCCCCAGTAGGGGGCGTGCAGGAGGCAGCGATCATTGATTCTCTCTCATCATTGACATTTCTCTCTCTCCCTCTCCCTTCCTCTCTGAAATCAATAAAATATATTTTAAAAAGAAGAAAGAAAGAAAAAGATTCTAGCGCAGAATGAAAGGCCCAGAAACAGAATGAAGCACCAGGAAGTAAAATAAGGCGAAGCAAGCCTTCTGACTGTTGTAGAAATTCCCTTGACTCCTTGTTTTTTCCTTCAGTTTTAGGAGGAGAGAAGACAGAGCTTCAAATGGAAACTATTAGCCACAGCTTCTGCCCAGTGTTTAGTTTTTCACGAACCGTGATCAGAGCTATGACCAGGGCTGCAAGCTTGTGGACTACATAGGAGGCCCGCCCTGGCAGATGGCCACCCAGCTCTGCTGGAACACTGCTTATAAGTCAGCCGATTCCATTTTTGGAGAACACAGATTGTTAGAAAGTTCTTCCTTAAATAGATTCAGAATTTGCTTTTTGCTTTCTCCTGTGGCTCATCAGCCCTTGAGAGCTGCGCCGAGTGAGGCTGTCCCCACACAGGCACACGTGGCTTTGGAAGCGTTGGTGCTCAGTGGTATAGATTGTGAAAATACACATGGAATTGTACCTGGAGCATCCCTCCCTGTTAGCAGCAGGTGACACTCAGAGTCTGAGGTCGCTATTTCCACCCCGCAGAGCACTGCTCCCCTATCGCATGTCCTTCTGTTGGGATGGATCCATCATGCTCTCAGAGCCCTGCATTTGTTGGGCAAAGACCTTGTTGCCTAGGCATGAGTTTTTCCTCAAGCAGTATCAGAGAGCAGGAGGCACCCCGACATTTCCCTGCCCTCAAGCAGTATCAGAGCAGGAGGCACCCCGACATTTCCCTGCCCTCAGCAGTATCAGAGCAGGAGGCACCCTGACATTTCCCTGCCCTTGAGCAGTATCAGAGCAGGAGGCACCCCGACATTTCCCTGCCCTGTGGGGGGTCCTGTGGGCACATCCAGATGGTTCCAGAGGCCCGTGGGTGCTAGGATTGACTTCGGAGGGGCTGAGTGGTTTCCCCAGGACGCAGTGCTGGTCACAGGATGAGACAGATGGGACTCCCGCTGAAATTGAGGCTTTCGCCACACCCAGGTGGACATCAGGGTTCAGTGGCTGGGCATCAGTGAGGACTCTGGCAGAGACAGGCACTGAGAGTGTTAGAGGACGTTTTGGTGATAACAAGTTTTCTATTTTAGAGCTGAAGCACTCCCCTGAGTGACACTGTTAGTTTCCTGATTTGGGTAGCTGTGTTGTGGTCCTTGCTGTGGAAATGCACACAGTATTCATGAGATGGGATGCCGCGCTGGCACTTCCTGGCACGGCTGAGGGAAAGCAGTGCTGCTCTCACAGTGTTTCGCCCATTAACCCAACGGGCCAACGTCAGGGAGGCGTGGAGCCCGCGCCCGGATGTCGCGTGGCTCGTGGGGGGAAGTGCCTGCATGGCCACAGTGTTGCAGGGCCTTAAACGTGACCTGTCCTCCGGAGCGCAGGGGCGCCCTGAGGATCTGCCACGACGGGACCTTAAACGTGAGGATAACACCTGGTGTAAACGTGTCCAACTGCTTCTCCTTCGAATGGCTTCCCCAGTGTTGGACCCAGAACATCTGCCATCACCTGGCAGGTCTCTCCCTGTCGCCAGCTCGACCAGCCGGACTGCGTGGAGCCGGTTCAGTCTCAGCGTTTGGTTATCGGGCGACAGGGAGAACGTGGTCAGAACAGCATCCTGGGCTCGCAGCCTCCGCTTGGATGGGGGCAGGATCGTGGGTCTTTGCTGAGGTTGTGCGTGTCTTCAGCGGGTAATCAGTGCTGCAGCCTGTGTCTGTGGCAGCCCTCCTCACTCTGTCCCTCGGAAATCCCTTCTAAGCCACGTCACGCCCTCCTGAGTGGCCTTGGCAAGCAGTCAGCAGAGGCTGTGAAGTAGGGGTGCAGACGTTCTGTGGGGATCAGCACAGCGTAACGGTGTGTTTGGGTCAGAGCTGGGAGCCTGGCCGATGCTGCTTCCTCTGGCCGGACATGAGGACAGCAGGCGGTCTAGCCCTGCCTTTCTGAGGCTTGTCTGGGAAAGGGGCACAGGCTCCACCCTCAGACGCCTGCGAAGGGCACCGCCCTGCTCTTCTCCTGGGAACAGGCTGCACCACCAGTTCAGGCCTCTCCCGTCTGTCGGGGACCCAGGCTCTGCTGCTTACCGGAGAGCGGCTCCCGGCAGCTGCTGAGAGCTGAGCCTCTGTGAAGCGGTTAAGGGACACTTGTCTCGTGAGATTGGTGAGCACCAATGCGGGCATCATGTAAAGACCACGTGGGCTGAGCCGGGACTTGAGCGAGGAGGTGGGGCTTTAATTGCAGGAGGAGAACACACATGAAGACACTGAAGGACACTGAGCCCGCCGACTGGCCTGCGGGAGGACGTTGGGGAGTCCTGAGTGATCGGGGTGCACCATGCGGTGAAGCTCCTGACCACGAGGCCTGATGGCATTTGAAAAAGAGCCACTCCCCAAAGGTTTCCCCCCTGGGACAGAGGAGCCCACCCTCAGGGCGGATGGTAGGTCTCTGATCCTGCTGGTCAGGAGGGGCCTGGAGGGTGCCAGTTGGCCAGCAGGAGGCTGGGCACAGAGCTCAGAGCCACTGAGGGGTGACCGTGTCAGACCTGAGCCCAGCAGTGGGAATGGCGGGTGACAGATCAGAGGGGTTTTTAAGGAAAAACCCAGAATCTGTGTTGACTGGGAATGGGACAGCTGGAAGGATTAGTCACATGTGACTCAAGGGTTTTTGTTGTTTTTCAACATTTTTTTAAATTGATTGATTTGAGAGAGGGGGCGGGAGGGAGAGAGACAGAGACAGACTTATTGTTCCACTGGGTCATGCGTTCATTGGTTGCTTCTTGTATGTGTCTTGCCTGGGCATCGCACCCACAGCCTTGGCGTATCGTATGGTGCTCTAAGCAAGGGAAGCCTGCATGAGCACCAGCAGGATGGCTGCAAATGCAGGCAGCAGGATGAGACACCGGCCCTGAGCACACGCTTGCTTGAGTGGCAGGTGAGGGCAGGCCGTTGAGTGAATGAATCCCAACTTCAGGAGATACAAGATGTAGATTTTTGTCATAATATGCTTCCTATGTTGAAGTGACTTCTCGGCTTCGGGGCTTCTACACAAATGATTTCTCTGAGGCCTGCAGTAGAGACCCTGCACTTCGGAGCAGCTTGTGGTGGGCCCAGCCAGGCTTTCAGTCTTTGTTTTGTCCCGGGGGGCCCAGCCCACTGTGGAGAGCTGTCACCATGGCCCTCCCTGGCAGGAAGCCCTGAGGCCCTGAGCCAGCCAGAGCCCAGGGTGCCAGGCTCCCCAGCCCGTGTTCCCTGTAGAAGTGTGGGCCACACACCCTAAAGCCAGATAAAAGCTAACACAGCAGAAAAATTCAAATCAAGACTCCGAACTGATGGTATATGCATTTTCCCAGCGTGACCAGCAATAATGATTTCTCTCTGATTTTGCCAGACACTGGGCTAGGTACCCACATACGTTTTTGTTTAATTGTCACAATAACTCTAAGAGGAACGTCATCATTTGTCATGTGGAAAAAAAATTGAGACTCGGAGTTCAGTGCTGTGCCCAGGAGCATGCAAGAAGTGGCGGTGGGATTCCGACCGACTGGGAGTGCCTGGCTGCAGCCTGCTGCCAGGCCTGGGGCTTGGCGAGGGGTGGGAATGGTGCTGCCTGGCGTTGATATGGTGAACCAGTCAGCCTGGCATCCACACCTGGAGCCGGTTGGATTTCCGCACTTGCTGTAGCCCCTCCAATGCCAGGGCCAGCTCTTCCGCTGAGCTGCTCCCTCCCCCCAGGGAGTCACTTAGAATGACGTGGCCCGTTCCTTCCAATTCCAGTGAGTGGGAGCCATTCATTGAAATGACACAGGAGCTGCAGGTCCCGGGCGGGCGCATATCTCCTTTCTCGTAAATTGATTTTTACTTTGGCGCCGCTTTTGTCTGCAGCGAACACGCACTGTGGCTGCCGCGCACAGTGTAGTAGTCATCTTTGTCACGAACGGTTTCTTTGTACGACAGGTTCCTGCACACAGCTTCCTCAGAATCGCTCTCTGAAGTGCCTGCATCCTAGACAATCGCATTTTAGACGGGCATACTTGTATTGTTTGTTTTTTTTAAAGGGGGGGATTAAAAAAATTGATGATCTCATCACTCAGAAATGCTTCTGTCTGTAGCCATGGTGTCTGTTTGCTCAGTATTTATACATAGATATCAGCAAAATCGCGTTGCATGGGCAGGTGGCTCCCTGTCGTTATCAGTACCAGCTGCCCCGGGGCAGGTGGTCCAGAAGAGCCCAGCCTTTCTGCAGGTGAGGAGATGGATGAGCACGCTCGCACACGCTGCCTGGCTGACCAGATGCTCACATGTCCTGTGCATCTTATAAGCCATGTAGGAGGAGATACAGACCTTCAGAGTGCATCTGTCTTAGAAGGAGTTTGTTTTCCTGGGTTGATATTCTTCAAGAATAGAAAATTACTGTTAATCTTCCTGCAAGTCGCTTAAGCAAATTGCTAAACTGAGTCACTCTCTAAGCAACCAGTTCTTCGTGTCAAAAAAGAAGAGAAGGCCTCCCCACTCCTCAGTGGCAGTTTGTATGTAACGCGTAAGAAGAGTAAGGTAGCTCAATGTGATTTCTTTGTTTATTTTTGCCCAACAAATATATGAAAAGGACCTTGACAATTTCTGACCCTCATTAGGGTATTATAACTGTAAATTAAAAAACTGGATTTCCTTATAAAAATTAAGACAGTTTTACTTTGAAAAAAGAAAGATATGTGGCTGCTAGTCACAGTTCTTCTAGCCCACATTTCAGCTCTGTGCTTGATACATTTAAAAGCAGGGCTTCGTTACTTGGTCGCATTTTCATTTAAACTTGCAACTTCAACAGATTCTCTCTCCCACGTTAAGACGGGGACTCTGTGGTCTCAGAGTTGTGTTTCCTTTCGTTCCCTGTTGTATAACCCGCCGTTGTGTGGACATGTCCTGCAGGTCAGGGGTGATGCTTTAGGGTTCTGTCCCGTGAGCTTGTTCCCAGGAGAAACAGCCCGCCAGTGTATTGCCCGCCTAATATGGAGACTTTTACAGGAACTGGTGCCAACCACCAAAGTGAACCTGGATTTGTTTTTGTATATCATAAGCGTCCAAGTATCTAGAACCAAAAATGTAAAACAGCTCACCACAGATTACTGGGAGGATAATTAGAAAAGAGACAGAGTGTTAAAAAGAATACTAATGGGAGAAAAGCCAGGATGGACTGGGAAATAGTGAGGGTCTGTGCCCCATAAGGTGAGGGGAGGGATGTGCGTGTTTGTGTGGCTTTGCTCTGTCCCCTGGGCCGTGTGGCCCTCTGGTGTCCTGAGGAAGGCATGAGCGTCAGGCAACATATTTCCCAGCAGCTAGCATCTTAGTTGCTTCTTATTAAAATTATCCATTTTCTAAAGAGCATAGAAAACGCCCTTTCCTGATGAAAGAGATACTACTCAGAGCCTTTAGTTTTTTTTGTGTGTGTGTGTTTTTGTGTGTTCAATTTTCATTTTGATTTTAAATCTTTTGGCAAGAACACCACAGCAGGCAGTGTCATGGTTTTCTTTGGCATCAGAACGGGTTTGAGGAATCTTGGTTCCTGGGATCGCTGACCGTCCAGAGGCCCATGGTCAGTCAGTCACTCGCGGAGAGCCTTCAGTTTTAGAGCACAGGAACAGGAACTCAGAATGCCCAGGAATTCAAGTAAAACGCTCCCGCCAGTGCCGTCGCTGACGGCGTTCCCCATATGGCTCTCTCTTTTTTAGACCCTGCCCATATGCCCGGATGTTGCTTTTCTCTATTGCAGTTCCTGTGTGTCCCCTGGGGACAGGCATGGGGAGCACAGGGGGGTCCTGGCATGCGCTGCATTGCTTGCTGCAAGGCCAGCACTCTCCCCCTGGCGCCTCCTCCCCCTGAGTCGCTGCCCGTGCACCCCTGCTCTGCATGGTGGGCTGCTGCAGACCACGGAAAGCTGCTCCTTGGTGGGCTTCGCCAGGCGGGAGGGAGTTTCTCTGCACATGAGCCTACGTTTCCTCCGTCCCCTTTTGTCCAGAAGTCAATCCCCATGTCCGGCCCCTTCCGGCTGCCAGTGCTTTCTCTCCGCCATAGCTCATCACTGCTCCTGGGCGCAGGGTCGGTGAACACCCGGGTCTCAGGGCCGGAGCCGCCTGCAGGCAGCTCTTTGCAACATTTTAAGGCCGTGGTTGCCTGTTTCCTCGTGGAAGCAGGCCATCCCACGGTGGCTGTGTGCAGAGTGTCTCACTTGATTTCACATGTTTGGCGTTTTTTTGCTTTTTTAAGGAGTAAAGCAGTTGATTGTCTAAGTTGAAAATTTTGCAGGTGGGTGTTTAAAAGGAGAGCATGAATTAGTAGTGAAACCACAGATTTAAGTTGACTCCGTCCGTAATGTTTAATCTAAGAGCTAAGAAAAGCAGTGCAGTGACGCAACATGGCTGTGAGGCTCCTAAAGGACCTCTTGTGTTCGTCTGTGGGTTTTTTCATAGCCTCACGAGCCCCGTTCCGTGGAAAGGTGACGTGCAGCTGAGAGCTGGGGCTGTGTGCAGACTTCAGAGGCTGGGAAGGGCCTGGAGACAGCCTGGCCCAGAGTTTCCTCTGAAAGTCAGGCAGGTTGAGTGACTTGTCCCAGGTTGCAAGGACTCTTCACAGCTGCGGCAGGTCCTGGCTGGCGTGTCCACAAAGCCACAGATGTACAGCCAAGAGCTGCAGGCAGGAGCCGGTTCCCTCGGTGCCGCCCCAGCACGCAGGCAGGAGCGAGCCGCAGGCCCTGCGTCTCGGGGACCAGTGCTGCCTGTTGAAGGCAGCGTGTGGCCTCCCAGCCTGGCTGCCTGATCTGACTTGGAAATGGGCTCTCTCTCTCTCACTCCCTGTGTGAGGCCCACTCTGCGTTAGGGAGCATCCTCTCTGAGCCTGTCCATGCCTTAGCCCAAGAGCAGGAGTGGGTGAGACCCACTTTCATGAAAGAAGAGCTAAGTGGCACCTCTGTTAAGAAAGCACCACCTGTCTTGTCTTCATTGGTCCTGCCTTTGCCCTCAAGTGGAAAGGCAAACAATTAGATGATGTAATAATGGCAGTCGTTAACGAAAAAACCCAATGAAACCTGTAGAGAATTTTGTGAGTTTATTTGAGCCAAACTGTCAACATATGCCGGGAAGCAGAACCTCAATGAATTGAGATAATGCTCTGGAGAATGGGGAGTTCATACCATGTTTTTATACATTTACCATCAAAAGGAAAATACCTAAGTGGGTTACATGAAATTCATTGGTGATAGATTAAGGAGGTGGGATAAAGCAAAGCGGGGAAATGTCTGGGATAGGGTAAAAAGTGAAATGATAGACATATGCTTCCTTTACACAGATGCCTACAGGATTGTTTAACATAATTAATAGTTGACATTAACTTGATAACAATAACAATGAGGGAATGTCCTGGTGCCATTTGTTGTGCCCTGAGGGGTCTGGAAAGAAAGGGAAGTTACAAGTTACCCAGACATTTCACAAATGCATTATCTTAGAGGCAGAAAGACAAATGTGCTCAGTGAAGATCAAAGGTGATCTTTGTCAGGGAAAATACTGGCCTAGGATGTGACTACCCACTATAACCTGTTTGTAGTTAAATATTTAATTTTCAGACCATCTTTTGTGGTTACTTTAGGTCTCTGAGTTTGCAAGACTGCCATGCAGGCCTCCGCTGAGCTATCAGGGCAGCATGCGGCTCCTTTTGTCCACACAGTAAACACAATGGCAGCTGCCATTTGGGCTCTTGCTGGGTACCAGCCACAAGGCTAAGCCCCACAGTGTCACGGTGGTCCTTGGAACCGAGGAGCAGAGGCGTTGTCGACTGGCCGAGGTCTGACGCGGTAGGCACAGAGGCTGGGCGTGGAGTGTGGCCTGAGGAAGTGGGTGGAAGCCTGATGCCAATGTCTTTGCCCACCCCGGCCACCTGCATGACTGTGCTGCCCCACTCTCATCCTCGTTTGTTTGGCACGTTGTTTTACGTGGGTGTGGTCTGGGAAAGATGCATGTACTAAACTTGCCAGTGGGCTGACACGTCAAGTAATATTGCAGAATGTCATATGCTGCCATGTCTCGTACACCCTTTTGCATATTAAAAAATGCTTGTGCTGATGGATCCAGTATATGTGTGGAGAAGTGTTAAATATGTATTGTTAATTAAAATTTAAAAAAAAATTCTTTTCATTGGCATCCATTGCCATTTGATTTTCACATTTGACGGAGAGCTCTGTACTTCTAAACCCTGTTGTTCAGACTTAAATATTCAGTCATGTTATTTGCCTGCCTGCTCACAGATGAATAGGCTTTCTTATGAGCAAGGGTGGAGATTCCAGTCCTGAACACAGGGACCTATGTGTGGTGGGCCCTTTGACCCTGACCCTCATCCCCCTGAGCTGGTCCTCCAACATCCGCCTACTGGAGGGGATCCTAGGGAGGGGGACCAGCTCCTTTGTCCCTCCTTCCACTGGCAGCCCCTCCCCAATCATTGTGAGTTTGCCTCAGGGATAACAGCTCCTCCACCCTATACTTGGGACAACACCTGAGACGTACATTCCTAGGAACAATGGAAGTCAGCCTCCTTCATTCATTCCAGTTTTGGGGCAAGCAGAGAGGGGGTGCATCAGGAACGAGTGTACCTTGAACCCCTCAGACACAGCCCAGCAAGAGCTGGGCCTTCCACCCTGGCCACTGGCCTTATGGGTGCAAGTGTCTGGCCCACAGTGGGGTCTCACAGTTCTGTTGAAGGGTGGAAGGAAGAAAGTCATAGGAGGGCTTGGTGTGTACTTAGGGGGTTGCTGAGTGCAACATCAGTCTGCTCCTAAGTAGTCTTGTCACAGTCCTGGCAACACAGATGGTGCCCCTGGAGAGGCCAGTCTGGAAGGATGGAGGAGTGTGAGTGACATATGGTGATGAGACAGGAAATGGAGTTTATTTCCTGAGCAAGCAGTTACTGAATGCCAGGCCCTGAGGCCACAAAGGGACTAAGATGGGCTTTCTCAAGGAGGTAAAGGCTGTTCAGTGAGTGGGTGCTGAGTAGAGGTGGGTGGGTGCTCTTGAGGCTGCGGGTGGGGAAGGCTGAGTGTCCCCTGATGAGCCAGGGTGTCCCATGGGCCAGGTACCTGTGACCCGGTCAGGGGCGTGCAGATTGACTCAGCTTCGGAAAAAGACTGGTTTTCACTTTTAAAAGCTACATTTAAGCCCCTAAAGGAAGGTCTCTAGGCCCAGCTTCATACTCAGCTTCCCTTTTTCCCACCACATCCTGGCTGTCTTCCCTCTTGTTGTCAGGACCTTTCAGAGTGGGTGGGGCTGCTAGGGCACCCAACAGCAACACCCATAAGGCTGGGACACCCAACAGCAGCACCCATAAGGCTGAGGCACCCAACAGCAGCACCCATAAGGCTGGGGCACCCAACAGCAGCACCCATAAGGCTG